>JAQZBX010015049.1:0-28572 GCA_029593785.1 Cabassous unicinctus
AAAAAAAAAAAAAAAAAAAGAGAAAAAATTAAAGGATCAATCTAAAAGTCTCTCTCTCTTCTCTAAGACTATTTCACTGAAATCCAGGAGGGGATATGACTGACCCCTCCCCCAACACTGACATTCTCCAGACTTTATTGAAAACAGATATTCATTTTAATTTAAAGGTTGATCATTTTGTAAAGAATGCAATGCTAAGCTTCTGCTTTTTACAAGATAGGGGCAGGTTAGATAAAGTCCCATTTTCATGTTCTTGCCCGCCCCCTCCCTTTACAAAATCAATCCATAAATATACATAAAATGGCTGTCAGTTCAGTCTCATGGTTCTAATTTAAGCGAAAAGAAGCACCATTTTACAAGGATCCCCACTTCATCTACACCCAACCTCCTTCGTTTCTTTCAGAACCTCTTCAGTTAACAGTTCACTATGAAGGTCTCGCATTTTCACAGTGAAGCAAGGAACCACGATGCTTGGGCTATTTTAAACCATCGCTGGAAATGCCAGGATGGGAACCTAAAGAATACTTTTCTGAGGCAAAAAGAATGTAAGATAATACATCAAAAAGAGCCAGAAGAAGCTCTTAAATCACCAATTTTCTTCTGGAGCTTTGAGGAGGGGGAAAAAAAGGAGAACGCGTTGGCTTTGATGGTGGACTTCACCACCACGCTATTAAGCATAACAGCGTCTTAATTGCATGCACGGTGCCACTTAGCAGCGCTTCCCTGAGAGCACCCTGCGTCTACTTTTCCTCATTGATCATGTCAGCGACGCTACCAAACCGCATCTTTAAACCACTGAAATAGTTGGACACCAAGGATTACAAAGAACTCAGCCAAGGCATCCGCAATCCCGGAACACCTCCTGATATCTTGAGTTTATTAAAGAGGACGTTCTCACCGCTTACTGGGAATAGGCTGAAACTAAATGAAGGACCAGCGCCAAAACCTCCCTTACCTCGGGCTTCGCGTCTGTTTGCCAAGGTATGCAAAACTAACCCGACTGAATTAGCGAGATTTAGACTGAACTACCACATAGCCAGCATCACCATCTTTGGAGTTTCTTATGACATTTAATTATAAAGATTTTTCATCTTTTACATTTTTTTTTTTTTAGTGGAAAAAGGTACTTGGGCATTTTAAGAGACAAAATAGAAAAAGGTGGAGAGGAGAGAACAGCAAGTGACATACGTCAGTAAAATATCCGAATTTCATCTCCCCATGGGATCGACCTGACTCCCTCCCCCTTTTCTTTCTGGCTTTCTTTTTATCCCCTAGAAGGCTTCCTTCGACTGCCTACTTCTGGTCCACAGCAGCATTCATGAAGGAAAGGAAATAAAAGGAGTGAGTGTGTGTGAGTGTGTGTGCGCGTGTTGCGTTGGTTAGCAGGAGGTGGGGGTGGGGGGAGGGGCGAGCACATTTGTTAGAAATGCTGGGCACCGGGAACCGATACATTTTCCCTGGTCAGCCCTGCTTTGGCTTCACCACCGAAGTCTTATGCCCAATCGCAACCCCAAACTCAAGCCAAAGCGTTTCTGAAACACCGGTTCAAGGCTGGAGACCTTGCTCCTGATACCCAAAACAGACCCCAGCCCGTGTTAGAAAGCGCCCTGGCATTCACGCGCACATGGACAAGTGTGCCTGCGAATCATTTCACGTGTGGCTACCCAGACGTGTCAAGAAGAATCGGGACCACAATGTATAAACCTCGCAAGTATCAGCCACCTCCCAACGCAAAGGCAAATGCTTCCCGACTTAAAAGCGGCAAAACATCCCCTATGAAAGCAAAACGTTTACCTTGAAAATTTGGCTCTTCCCTGGATCGAATCTGCACATCCATTCAGAGGGGTTTGGGTCCCCTCCCCCTCTCTCCCTGTGCTTCCCCGCCCCCATTCATCTCCCATCTCCACCCCCATCTGACAGCACATTGCAAATTGTGGCCGACCAGTATTAAACTCGAGCGTTTACAACTTTAATTCAATGCTGGTTAGCAAGGGTCGAAGAGCTTCCTCTCACTCCACTTCACTTCCCTTACGCCTTTCCTATCAAAGGAGACCGAAAATTTGAGAAAATAAAGTTGAAAGTGCTGGGAAAGGGTGACATTCTGACCGGGAAACGCACCTCGGGTGTAAAGTCGCGGGTGCGCTGCACATTCTCAGATTATCAGAGATATTTTTTTGAGGGCGGGGGTGGAGGGCTGTATTCCCCCCTCCCCCAAAGTATTTAGACCCTGGATCACCGCCCTGCATATCCCCGCATTAAGCAGCGTGGAGCCGCACGGGTTAGAGCCCAGCACCCAGGCCGGACCCATGGTTCCGGGCAAAGCTGCCCAAGCGGTGGACCAGGCAGAAGCACCAGGAGTTCCAGAGCGCAAGGCTCCCCCTCCCCCACCCCGCCCCAAAGCAAGGAAAGGGAAAGGGAAGGAAGAAGGGGAGGGAGGAGAGGGAAAGAAAGCCACCCCGCCGCACACACAGGAGCCTCTTTCGCAAAGTAAACGCAGACTTACCCTGTCTCACATCTCCAGGGCCCACTCATCGTAACCACCCTTAAACATATATGTATATATACATATATATTTGGAGTGTGCGCTAGGTTTCTGAAGCCCAGGAAGGGCAAGGAGGCGAACAGCAGTGCGGTCTGAGTGGCTGGTGTAAAGAGACGCCCGGACGCCGCCAGCCCCGGGCCGCCGCGGCGGTAGCGGCCGCGGGCTCGGCGGCTCCCCAAGCGGCTCTCCCCCGCGCACTCCGCGGTAGTCGGAGCGGGCAGCAAGGTTGGGGAGGGGAGAGCAGAATGGGGGGGAGGCGATCGCTAGCCACGGGATGGGAGGGGCGGAGGAGGGGGCGGCTGAGGACCGGCTGGAGAGGCACCTCGCGGTAGGGACCGGGAGCTGGAGCCGGGCGGGGCGGGTGAGGTGTTGGCTGGTGGGGGGTGGGGGCGGTTGCGCGGAGCAGAAAAGGGGCGCGGAGAAGCCTGCCTGCTACCGCTGGCCCCTACCAACGTGACGGTCAGCTCCGCCGAGCGCTTGCACCCCCTCACACTCACGCTCACTCACACACTCGCTCCCACCCGCGCGGCAGCCGCCCCGGGATCGCGGTCCCCCTGCACCTCTAGTGGCACTCATCCCCCCACGGTGGGTACTTACAGTTCCCATCTGCATAGGGGGCAACTTTCTCCGAGCCAGCCACCGTCCCCGCCGCCGCCCCCTCCAGCCGCCTCTGGCTGTTAGCACCCTCCGGCCTGGGTTCGCGCGGGCTGACCCTCCCCTCCCCCCTCTGCTCTCCTCCGCGCGGTCTTCACCACATTCCCCCCTGGTCAGTGGCGCACGCCCGGGGACGAGCCAGAGGGAGCGGGGCGCGGGGGTGTGCGTGCATCGCCCGCCTTCTTCTTGCAGCGCACACTGTACATGGTAGTGAGGGGGCGAGCGAAGGTGGCACCCGGCCCCTTGGCTGCTCCCGCGGCGGCGGCGGCGGCAACTGTAGCTGCGGCTCCTGCCTGGTCCTCTGGCCCCCGCGCCGCGGCGACCACCACGCTCCGAACCCGCCGCGGATGCCCCTTGCCTCGTCCGCCGCCGCCACGGCCTCTTAATTAGTATCTGAGGGGTTCCCACATCCTCTTGCTGGTTTCATCGCTCCCGGCGTTTGCAAGGCATCGCCAGAGGCTTTTCTCGATCCCTTCCCCAGATGCAGCGCACGATCGTCATTATTTGGGACTCTTTATCTCCCACATCCTTTGGGGGGCTGGGGGTAGGGACAGCGTTGTGCGCTTGTGGCGTGTCCCGGCGGCCCCGCGGCTCTAAAAACTCGGAGCAAGTTGCGTCTTCCCTTCCGGCGCTGAGGAGGTGGGCAGCGCGGTAAGCAACACCAGGGTCCCAGAGACATCTGATCCGGCACGGGTTCAGGACCCAGTCCCGTGCACTTGTTTATTGTCGCGCCGCTGGTGCGAGCCAAGCTGCTGCAGACATGATGGGCCCGTGGCGAAGGGAGCGTTCTGTGGCCGATAGATGGCAGGCGAGGGCGTCGGCGTCCCTGGGCTTGGCGGCGCAGCCGGAGCTCCCCTTGGATGTCACATTCATGGGAGGCAGAGGAGTCTTGGACCATGTGCGTAACACAAGCGTGGGACCGTGTAGTCTTCGGACTGAGAGAGGGAGGAGTGGAAATAACCCCGCCAGTACCAGGCTTGTTGGTGGTCAGGGACAGATGATTCCAGCCTTGTGCTTATGGTCTGCCTTCCTCTTGCCTTTTAATATAGTAGAACCCACGCAGCGGTCTCATGTCCATACTGTAAAGAACCCTGGAAGAGGGAGTGGTTCATCCTGTCATCCTAGCAGCAAAAGGGCGTGTTTTTTTTTTGTTTTTTTTTTTTTAAGAATTACGTTTTGTAGCTATGTCTGGACAACATAAGAGAAAGTGAACGATTTTCAGAGAAAATGTGAATACATTTGATGTGTACTAAAAAGCTGGAAAACACTAAGTAAATACAGTATCGATAGAAAGCGAGTTTCTTGAAGAGTCACCTGCTAAACTCCACTACCGTCGTCTGTACAGTAAGTATCCCTGGTTCTTTACCTGAAAGCAGACAACTCCCTCCACAAAAGGGGGTCTTCACTTTCATAAGACGTGTTTTCAGTATTTGTAGTTGAAGACCTGCAGTGGAGCCCAGGTATAGAAGAAAAGTTGATCATAATAAGTGGTCCAGTGCAGGCTGAGTGCAGGTTTCCTTGTTCATTTGATAATTAGGCAATTTACCATGTAAATATATTTTATCCATTTTATTTTGGAATTAATTCATGGTATCCTTTGGTTCAGTCTTAAACATTACTGATATTGTCTCATTATTGTTAATATTTGGGATAAAATTGTGGTTATACTATCCTGATTAAATATATAATTAATATAGAGCATGGTATAGCCACAAACATGCATCTTTCCACATTCTTAAGATATATGTTGAAGTGGAGGCAATTATGTAGAGGTGATGGCGAATATTGCAGTCTGCTGACGTTTTGCAACATTTCTTGCAAGTTCCTTTGAATCTGTTGTGCATATATTTTTTTAGTTTATCCAAAAATACCTTATTTGGAAACAATTTTGTTTAAGTTTGGGGCGTGTACAAGGGAGAGGGAGAAAAATAATCTGTAATGTCAGATAGTGAAAATAAAACCTTATAATAAGTCCTCCTGTTAAATTTAGAAACATTGGGCCTAGGAAATAGCCACTGGCTACAAGTACTTTATGGAAACAGACAAAAACTTAAACTTGACCCACAAAAAGCTTGTTTCTGAATTTATTATTTGGCCATTATTTTCTAATATGATATAAATATTTTAGAAAATTTATTTTTTAAAGTGTCAAAAAGATTTTATATTTTCAAATTTAAAGTGTATAATTTAAAAATTATACCTTAATTACTGCTAGAAGCTTTTGGCATATAAATTTTGAGTTCTGTCAGAAGCATAATTTTCAATGTTGATAAATTAAACTTTATAGAATTTCTTATAGAGTGGCTTAATCATTTGAACTTCTCAAAATAGTTGAGTATAGCTATTTTACTTAATTATGTTAATACTTTCCTAAACTTTCACAATTGCATTTAATATCAAATGTTTAAGTTAGTTTTTGGATTTTTATTATTTTAGTTTTAAATATTTGTTATCCTAAAATATTAAACATGTTTGTAACTAATTTAGGTTATTGTTTTGTTAGAAACTACACACTAATAGTATTCTAGTTTACCCTCTTGTGGATCAAAGGAATAAATGAAGAAAACTTTGTCATTAACTCAGTATTAAGGATGGCCTGAGAACCACCATTGCTTTTGACCGCTAGGTGTCTCTATAAGCTGCTCTGCAGGAAACTGCATTTTGAGAAAATATTGTGCCGTTCAGAAAACAGAACAGAACAACGGGGGGAAAACATCATATAAATAATGTTTTTTATTATTTTATATAACTGTAGAATCCTATTTGCTTTGACTGTTGACTATTGTTGAGTAAAGAAATAAATGAATCGTGCAATACAAATGTGAACCAAGTCTTCTAGCCACATGAACAATTAATCTACATTGAAGTATATACTTTTAACATGCAGTCATATGATATATATCGATGCTTCCATGCAATACTCAAATGCATGCACATAATTACATAAATACACTTGGAAAATAGAAAATAAAATAATAGCTGGATTAGATATCTCCAGAATTAATTTTACTAACACTAAATTAAATATTATTATTAATAGTACTAAATTAAACATTGAGTTGGATATGTGAAGTATAGAATCTTTTCTCAAATGTTTGGGATCATATTTATATGTATGATAATAAGCTCACTTTCTGTTATCTTAATACATATCATTATATAGCAACATATTTGGCAATCATTCATGCATATTATGGCCATAATTTGATACCTGCATGTAAAAATTTAAATTCAAACTAAAATTAGTATACTTGACACTTGAAAATGACTATATATTTATGATTACCGACATTATTATTTTATTGCTTTATGGATCCTTTGGAAGAATTCTTATATTAAATGATTTCTTTTAAGATCTCATTCTATTGCATTTGTGTATCATTGTATATTATTTTTAGAATATTAAAATGCTTATCCAAGAATGATAGTCCTTCATGAAGGAATGTAATAGAGATTATAAACAAGGCAATTATTTGGTAAAAATTATGAGAGTACACGTGATTGATATCACTTGAAATCTCAGGCCAATACAGCTTGCATTTCTTTTTGTTAGCCTAACTGGTGAGTTAGGATTATGGAATTCTAGTGCTAGATATATTGTGCATTACTTTTTTATTATTTTTGTGATAATAGTTAAATGTCTGTAAAACCCAATTAATAAATGACAAATGTTTTACATCTCAATTAAAGGATATATGTTTTTAAAGTTCCTTGAAATTGAAAATATATATGCCACATGTCCCTCAAAGGACCAATCCCTAAAAGGCAAAAATAAAAATTTCTCCTGGATGAGAAATATGAGCAATCATTTAGGATTGTTTTTCTATTTAATTGCTAAACAAAACAACTGTATGGCATAGTTGTTGACTCTTCTGATACATTTGGAGTTATGATAATCAAATATATCAAGCAGTGATATTTATCAAATCTAAAATGGTTAAATCAAATGACTAATTTATACTGAGCTTATAATATTTAATTATTTACATCTTAAAAATTTGCTCTCATAAATATAACAGAAAGATAGGCACAAAATAGATGATTTTCTTCCTTGCTTCATATAGTTCCCTATAAAGTCACTTTCATTTTTAAAAAATAATTAATTGTATACTGAAGCATACGCTTTTGAGGCCCAAATGGAAATATTGACTGGAGTTCAGAATGCATATATCTTTTGAACAAACAAAAACAACTGCATTTTCAGAAATTAGCCAAAAGAATTGTACCAAAATAATATGTACAAAACAATATGTAAAAGGATATTCATTGTAACAGATGACTGCATTTACAAATGATTAAGAATAACCTAAATGTGTGATTAAATGAAAAATAGTACACATCCACAGCCTTGGAATACTGTTCTATTAATAACAATGTATGTAGGAATACTTTTCATCCGTTATTAATAGTGCAAGTAGCATCACCTATATACACCGAGAGACAGAGAGAAGGAGAAAGAGGGGAGGGAGAGACTTGTGTAAATGAATGCTTGGATAAGAACGACATCTTCCTGGAAGGGTACACATACACAAATCTAGTAATGGCGACTGGCTCTTGGAGAGATAGTGGGGAGTCTTGAGTAGACTGGAGATTTATTTTTCACCATATACTCTACTTTTTACTATTTGGAATTTTTAATTTGCATGCACTTTGCAACAAAAATTTAAAAGAAAAATGTGTACTTGAAAATAAAAGCATACTATTTGAAAGAATGAAAGGGGAGGTGATGAAGACCAGTTCCCAAATTATTCTCATAAATGTTATATTTGTATAAGAAACATTGCTATCAATGGAGAGTCTGAATATATTTCTAACTATGTGATCACAAATTATTTGGCTAAAATGGTTTCTCATTCTTAGCTCTTACACGGAGATTCATTCCTATCTGTCAGAGTAAGCTATCTTCCATTACCTTCACTGTACAACCATGCTCTGTACTGGGACCTTTAGTTTTTGATACTGTGGTGGGTGAAGGGAAAGATCAAATTGGAGCCATAGAGAAGATAAGCGATAGTACTTGAAATTGTCGCAGCAGCTCTTTACTGCTATCTGCGGGAAGATAAGTGAATGTGCAACTATGACATATTTTAAATACACATAGTATTGTCAGAACCTGTTAGAACAGAGGCCACTGCCATCTGGCTTGTTCTTGTATTGAAATATGCACAGCCCACTGGAAAAGAGGCAGCTTTATTATATGGCTTGATTAGTTTTTCTACATAACTTTCTATTAGAGTTATGATTTTTCTCTTGAAACCCATTGGTTCTTGGTTCTTACATATTTTCTACTAATTGTTTGAAAACAAGCCCAAGAGGCATTATTTCATGTCTGTATTTTCTATGTCCTTTCCAGGTTTTCAAAGAAAAGCAGTTAATCATTCTAAAACACAATTTCAGCACAAAAATTTCAGGAGGACCATTGCTTATATCGAATTATTCAACTTTATCAACAGGAATCCTTCACTCTACAGGAGACACCTGTTATCTCTCTACCTCTCAAAACAAATCAGCCTTTTCCCCAAATCCAAAACTTTGAGTTGTTCTTTATCAAAAAGAGTTTTCACTTTCTTAAAACTCAGTTTTTCTAGAGAATTGACCACAAGTCCTTTCTCCCATCAGAAAAACTTCCTTGTCTACTCTAATCAACATTTAGATTACTTGTTCGTCTAAGCATTCTCTTGCATTATCTGGCAATTGATACATATTCTCAGTATTGCTATTTCCTGCTTAATTTTGATGCTGATTTCTTTTGGACTGGATTATCATTTATTATTTATTATTTTTTGAAAAAATAATTTTATTTTGTTGTTTTTTACCCACTTGAAGACAAGATAAATGAACTCCAGAAACTCTTTTTATACAAGAGAAATACTTATCCTTTTATGAAGTTATTCATTCAAAAATAGTTGTTTAGTATGCATCATGTGCTATACCCTATTTCTTTTACCAGAGATAAAAATTTGTTGGCCCTTGTCAGGGTAGTTGGGTGATTACAGAGATATTTTGACTTTCTGACAAATATTCTACATTCTCCAGTCAAAATAAATGAATATAATAATATAAAATATTATTGCCTAAATTGCATACTTGAATAACACTTTCTGTGACTTATTTGTGCCAATCCTCTACAAAAGTGCTGCCCAACATGATTTTTTGCAATGATGAAAATGATCTATATCTGTGCTGTCCATTATGATAACCATCAGCCATATATGGCTGTTGAGCAATTGAAATGTGGCTGGTGTGATAGAGGAACTAAAATTTAAATTTTATTTATTTTTAATTTATTTAAATTTAAATATTCACACATGGCCGGTGGCTACCATATTGGACAGTGCTGCTTAAGAATATAAATTCCTAGAATACTGAAACTATGTTTCTTGTGTAATTTCTGGGATACCTTGGAAATTCAATCAATATGAACAGGGCTGCACTCATAAGTAATGATGATGATTATGACACCCTCAATAAATAAGGACAATTATGATTCACACTTGGCAATGGTCCTGATTTTCATTCAATTGAGGGCTTTTATTTAATTCTTTTAAATTGCATTCAGTTGAGGGCCCCTACCATTCTTTTAAAGATTTCAAGGCACATTTTGCAGGCATTTAACAAATCCTCATCAGAAGCAAAGGTGGATTATTTTAAATCAATAGCATTTTATTAGGAAGGTAAGTGTCTTTTTATGTATGATAAAGTACTCTGTAAAATACTTTTCTCTGGATCACATAGTGGGAGATAGGAGAGCTGGAAAAGAAAGCCTTAAATGAGTATTTTGCTTCAGGAATTGCCTGGAATAGGCTTTTTGTGCAAAGAAGTCTGTCAGTAAGTAATGAAACTATACTTGTACCCCTGCATTCCATCCAATTGAATACCAAAGCTCTATTTTGAAGCATGGTGGTGTTTTGTTCTATCAGAGTGGGCAGAGTTTGACCAGCAAGTTATAGTTAATGAGTTGATAGAACGCAAATATGACATGTAATTTTCATGAGGAGTTGGATAAATTTCAGTTTAAAAAAATCATATTTATATATTTCCAACAAATGTTTAATAGCTTGGTGACTTGTCCCAGTCATAATAAAGTATTGGAATTTCCTACGATTAAGTTTTATTTTTGTCACTTTATCTAAAATATTAGTAGGGTCGTTGGAATGTGTTTTCAAAAATATTCCGCTCACACGGGCAAAATCGCTATAGCCTCAGAAGGATGGTTACTTGCTAAGGGCTTTAAGTACAAAATAATTAGGAAGCCACCTGGTCCAGAGCAGTAAAGCAGTTCTTAGGAGATCTCAACTCCCTTCTTGGCTCTGGCTTTGTATTAATTTTGTGCTTGTATTTATGAATACACCTTTTTGGGTAGATCAAACTTTTTTAAATTTAAAGAAGTTATTGTAATTTCTCTTCATTGGACCTTATGACTACCACACAGGTTAATCTGACGATAAGTATGAGAATGGGTTTTCCTAGTAAAAAAAGAAAAATATATACTTATTGGTCTTAAATTATCAACATTAAATTATTTTATCCTAAAATTCAAAGTTATTTTCATTTAAACAAACATTGGTGATAGAATACTGACTTGTAAGTGGTATACCTTCTGTGAATCATCTGTCACTGCTTAGTTTTTGTTTAACATTACATGACATTTTTTAATCTGTGATCAAAATCATTCCATTACTACAATAATAATATATACCAGAGGTCCTGAGGGAAGGGAGAGGGAAGAATACGTGGAACATAGGACATTTTTAGGGCATTGGAATTGTTCTGCATGATATTGCAATGACAGATACAGGTAATTATACATTTTGTCAAAACCTATAAAATTGTGCTGTGCAAAGTGTAAACCATAATGTAAACTATAGACCATGGTTAGTAGTAATTCTTCAATATTTGCTCATCAATTCTAACAAATGTACCACACTAATGTATGATGCTATTACTAGGGGAAAATGTGAGAGGGGGAGAGGGTGGTATATATGGGAATCCTCTATATTTTCAATGTAACTTTTCTGTAATCTAAACTTCTTAAAAAATAAAGTTTAAAAAATTCCATTAATATAATGAAGCTTTTATACTGTCACTAGATTCATAGTTATTGTCCTATTTAATTGACCGTTAAATATTCACATGAACAAATAACCAATCTGGATTTGAATCACCAGTATGAGATATGTGATTCATTCTATAATCAATCAGTGTCCTTAATTGTTGTATGATGTAAGTAGTGACAGATAGGCAGACAAACTTTGGTCCCTGGCTACACTGCCACTTGTTTGTACAATGATAGAAGTAATGATACCCATTAATCTATTTTTAGATTTTTTAATGTTAAAAATATTTCATTATACCTCAGTTTCAAAGAAAAACAAAAATAGTGGTAACATTACTCAGTAATACACTTCAGTAAGGATAATTGTAAGTGATTCATTATTTTCAGAATGCCACATGTTTTTTGAGAAAGGCAACAATGGAAATATATTCCAAATTATTGATATATAGCAATGTTCTTTTAAATATTATATTAATGAAACAAAGTAATCGTGAACTATATATATATATAATCCATCTCTATATTGATCTGCCTTAAGAATATGAAAGACATAATTAACTGCTAGAAGTTATTGTTACAGTAAAACAAATAAATAAGGGCTACTAAAATAACACTTACTTGCTTACATACAGTATACTTGCTTCCTTAGGTAGAAAGTGTCTCTAATAAAAGCTTTTTTTCCTGTCTCTGAACTTTTGACTAGTTATTAATTATTACTTTGCAGTTGATGAACCACGGGTCAAAACAAACATTATGTATCTCATAATAAATCAAAAATAAAATAGATGTGAGGAGGAATCACATCATATTTTCATGCATAAGTCTAGAGATACATTCCATAGCCCTATGTGTTACTAAAATTTACACAAATAATTTAAAAGTGAGAATTACTTGACACATATTTTATAAAGAATTTGTTTTCTAAGAATACTTACAATAATATATCTCATGACTGAATTAAATTTCTAAATAATTGAAGAAAATCACTTTAACTTATGGAAATAATCACAAACCATGAATATCCATTACCAATGATTAAATTTTACTTTAACTCTTAAATATCTGATCTTAGTATTACTGAACATCCATGTCAAATAGTCCAATTTCGTTATTAATACAACATGAGTAGCTCCAGAAAACTCAAAGGAAATATTTGATTGTTTGGGTATGTTAGTATTTTTCAATATAAGTATAACTATACATGGAATGATTTGAAATAATTATGAATTTCCAAATATTGAAAGTTCAATATCAGATCCATCATTGACTATCACTTTACCTATGCTGAAATAAATATATGTAGAAAGAATGCATATATCTGTCTACCTTAGCAGTTCATGACGTTTGACCACCTTCTCCTAATATGCACTCAGAGAGCCTGCAGCAGCACTTGAGAATGCATTTTGGAGTTCTTCCAGAAACTCTGAGTCAAAGAGCAATGTCTGCATTCACAAAGAAGCATTCACAGCTGTCAGAAGTTAAATGTCCATGAGACTCATAGTACAGCTGCAGTCCTTCCAGTACACTGACAATATCTGTGGAAACTAGCATTTGATAACTATTTCTTCTATGGAAAAAATATCACAGAAGAATGCTTTGCCTGGCCAATAATAAATAATTATGCATTCACAGCACATGAACCATCATTGTCCTAGAACATTACTTTGCCTGCAGTGTTTCTGCACTTAATTTCCACTGTTTCTTGCTGCAATAAACTGTCAATGATCTTCTTGTAGGCAAACACCTGCAGACACCTGCTGGTAGTGAGTGCATAAGATTTAGGATTATAGAAATTGCAGTGTTAACCAAATCTGCAAAGCAGTACTGAGTGCGAGTGAGTGTGGACGGGCATGTAGTACTGATGAAACACACACACACATGAACAGGTAATTTTTGTTTCCATTTATACTTGCTAAAATGAATAGATTGAGTTTTCATCTGAACGGTATAATGTAGCTGAGCAGAGGAATACAAAAACAAGTTACATTTGGAAATAAGGTTTGCAATTTGGGATAATCTATCCCATTTTATTATCAGGTGTTTTCAGGACAAATGGTTGCTATGCTGAAAATGTTTAGCCATAACCTCTATATTCCCAAATAGAGATAACAATTCAGTCAGACTTTGATTTTTCTTTTTAAAGCTTCGTGTATTTATTGAAAATAACGAAAATTTAAAACAAGGCTATAAATCTGTCTTTCTGTAATACTTCAAGTCAGCTCCAAATGGAGGTAACTGGATTAGCTCATCGTTGGATAAGGATTCAACTTTATGATTGAATTAATTGAATGGATTTGAATTTCTTTTTAATTGTTGGATCATGTAACAGATCTAATAGTCCCTAATCATAGAAATCTGGTTCCTAAAATCTAATGAATTATTGAAGATTTACTTGAAGGGAGACTTTTTTATTACATCTTAAAATAGAAATATTTAGAAAAATTTTCTAATATCAAATTTTTAGTATGTTTTTGGAGACATTGGTATGAAAGAGAATGATGAAGAAAAGTGGAATTCCATTCACACTGTATTTTAGAAGTGTTTGCATCCTTAGCGATCATGGAGTACTACACCGTAAATTAAAGGACTCAGACAACATAATCGTTTAAGCACAATCCACAGCTGGTTACTGGAGAAGGTGGATGGGTGTGACAGATATTATTTACGAATCCTAAAAGGAGAAGGATTGTATTTGTAAGCTAATCTATTCCTCTGGGTGTGATATCCTTTGATTGTATTAAATTCAGTGAGGGGCCTCTGATTAACTTTACTTGATAAAATCAACTTAGGGCTTCTGATTGGGCTATGCCAGTAAGGCATAACTCAGGTTGAGTCCCCGCCCCCTTGATGGGCTGATATAAATGGACACTCACTCAAGAAGATGCACAGAAGGGAGAGAGCTCTGTCATTTTTGATCCTGGGGCGCTGGGGAGATGTAAGCAATTCACCTGATAGTTTGCAGCTGAGAGAGAGGAAGCCCTGAGAGATAAGCCCTATGCCAGGCTAGAGCTGAGATCAGGAAAAAGCTGGGCCCACGGAGCCTTAAGAGGAAGACGAAGCCCAGGAAAGAGAGACCAGGCAGAGATCAGCGACCATCTTGCTTCAACACTTGGCAACTAACTTTAGTGAGAAAACAGCCTTGAATTGTACTCTTTAGGGCCTTGTAACTGTAAGCTTTTATCCCAAATAAATACCCTTTACAAAAGCCAACAAATTTCTGGTACTTTGCATCGGCACCCCTTTGGCTGACTAATACAATGGGTCTTCCAATTTTCCAGGGGACATTATCCTGAACAGTGTATAATTAAGTTTACTTGAAAACTAACTTATTGTGAAAAGCATGATAATAAAAATAAAACACTGTCACATGTCCCATGCAACTTTTGACAGAATTCTCTATCATTTGCATAAGACCCTAAAGCACTAAATGGATGATCATACTAAAGTCTACTTGGTTTATTGAAAATTTTCATTATAAAAGCTGAGCAATAGATTAACTGTTAAGATGCAATCATGTGTTCTCTGACAGGAAAAATTAGGCCAATGAGTTGGTTGACTTTAGGAGGATAAGTAAAATTTGCCTGTGGTGATAGTGTTCTATCACTCAGGTTATATACAAATTAATTTATGTCTATTAGTTAGGTCATGCTAAGGGTATGTGTATTTCTCTTAGGAGATTCATATTTGCACATATTTGGTAACAAATGATGCATTATCAGAACTATATTTTGGATTTTTGTGAGTATTTGATGACATTTTTAGCAGAAAACAATTAAAATGTGGAATGTTTCTTCTAAATAGCTTTTATCAAAGATATTTTAAGTAATGAGGTTGAATAAAAATCTGAAGTATATAGTGAAATTTTTTCACCAAATCATTGTTCAGGAAAAAAAAAAATCCTTTAAACAAAGAAATATTTTTTTCATAGCATTTTCTTTCTAATAGTGTTTTATCAAAATGCATTAATTTAACATTTGCAGCAATAGAGAGATGAGGCCTTTTTGATTTTGGTTGTTGCTTATTATTGTGCATGATGGACTTTTGCACAGATTGCACAGTGTCTCTATTCCATCTTTTCCTTTTAGTGAATGTTTAAAATAGTGGTTAATTTATTTTTAAATCAGAGCCTCTGTTTTCTCATCTATAAAATGTGCATAATAATAACAGCTACATTTGTTGTAAGGATTAAATGAAAATATCCATACAAAATGCTTAGCACACTGCTTAGCACATAGCAAACACTAAATAACAATTAGCCACTATTATTGCTTTGGTTTTCTTTTTTTTGTAATAATAACCTTTATTTTTGGAGATGTTTTAGATTTACAGAGAAATTACACCAAAAGTATAGGGAGTTCCCATATAACTTCCACACACAAACCCACACACATAGTTTCCTCTATTATTAGCATCTTACATTAGTGTGGTACATTTGTTACAATTGATTAATCAATATTGAAACATTGCTACTAACCAAAGTCTATAGCTTACATTACTTTGTTCTATACAATTTTTTAGGCTTTGGCAAATGTATAATGTTGTGTAACTGTCGTTACAGTATCGTATAGAACAATTTCACTGCCCTAAATATGCCCTGTGTTCCACTTATTCATCCCTCCCCCTCCTTTCTGAACCCCTGGCAACCACCATTTTTCTATCAGTTTTACAAGTTCTTCTGTTAATACAAGATAATAACTACAAAAACTAAATCTGCTTTGGTCCATGATTACACTCCTCCATTGTGTTTGTTCATTCTTCAGTCTTGAGAGATTTGGTACGATGCCCACTCTGCTTCAGGCTGAGAGGGGACTTAGATATTATGGGGAAGATGGAAGGAACTGTTTTGCTTGCAATTGTAGATACCTCTTATTTTTGGGGGTGGGACTTGTCAATCATCATCATTTTGTCAGTTGTCCAGGCCAAGCCCAAAGTAATGGAGAATAAGAATTAGCTGCAACTCTGCTGGGAGGCAGGGCTCAACTGGTATATGAACATTCTAAAGATTTAAGTCTCTGAGAGATATATTAAACAGCTATATTGAAAATTATAGGTTCAAATAAAATGAGTAGAAGAATAATGAGTAGGGGAATTATGAATGAGTATAACTGTGTTATATTGAGGAAAGAGATTTTTCGTATATTTCCAAATAGGGGCTGCCAAGGGGGTGTTGATTTCTTGAGACTCTGTGCCTTACCTATGGTGTCCAGAAGTCCCTAGAGCCCTTGGGAGCACTTTTGTTGGAGGCTTTGTTTACTGTGGCAATTAGTGAAATCTGCCTGAGACCTGCATAAGCATAACCTCTGGAATGACCTCCTGACTCACTTTGAAATCTCTTGGCCATAAAAGCTATTTATTTATGTAATGCTTCTCCCTTTGGGTCAAGGTGTTTTTCCAAATGCATTGCTAGTTTGCCCTTAGTAATAATTCCTTGGTGCCAGGAAGGCTCATCCCTGGAAGTCATGTCTTGGAGAAGGTAATGAGTTCATTTGCTGAATTTGTCTTAGACAGAGGCCTCACTTGAGTGGCATATGGGCCCATTTTCTTGTTTTAGGCACAGCTTCTATATTCTAGAGATTCTTTGCCATTTTATTTGCGAAAGTAGCAGGACTTCCCCAGGATGGAAGTTTAATATTTTGTTAGCTACTGTGTTTTCTATTGAGAAAATATACCTATGACTTCACAAATAAATACATTCACATCCCATTAAAATATGCTTTAGATGGATTTCTTATATTAATAATTGTTAAAGGGACTAACAAAATTTGAGTCTATGCTGTAAAGCAAACAGTTGGAGGAGGACACATAGGATGGCAGCAGAGATTTTCTCCAAAATAGACATTGTTAAAGACAGGTTGCCTTTATTATCACTGATTCTGATTAGTTATAGATTTATAGCACCAATGGTCCTCAGTAAGGTTAAGCAATTGCTGGCTTGCAGAATTCACAAGCTCTTTTTGGACACTGGAATAAGAAAATGGGAGTGCTTCCAAGACAGCACTTCCTAGTGATGAGTTGAATGAAACACATGCATGCAGGTTGTTCCAAAAGATCTGGAGGACAGAACGGAGGAGAAACTATGCTTTCATATCTTGGGTTTCCAATGTCATCAATAATGAATATCAGAGAGAAAATGTATTGGAAATTAATTCAGCTTTGAATGTGTAGCATTTTCTACACTGAAGAGAAATTATAAAGCAATTATTATTACTGTATTCATTATGAATATATCATTGGTATATCTTTAAAATAAGTCTGTAGCACCATATTCAATATTTAACTGTGAAAGTAACTGTTAGTGTTTTAGAAAAAGTACAGGAAAATCAGTTTAAGTTACAGGGATACTAAACTCTATTGGAAATTATTTAATTCATAGCATAAAGATACTATATATGTATATCATTAATTCAAATTACTGTTCTGCTCTATTATCTGTTTTGGCCAATATATATGCAGATATGTATCAAAAACATTGTGGTTTGATGTGCCTCTTTAAAATCTGTATTTATTTTCCCTTGTATATGTTGAATGATTTCTGTAGTCCTTGACTTTATATTTTAAGCATGCAAAATGACCAACCTTGAATTATTTTTTATTTAAGATTTTAATTTTCCTATATGTCCCTATTTAAAAAAATACTTTAGTTTTGAAGCCAATGTTATGATCTTGAAGTAACATATGATAAAAGCTTGTTTCTATTTAAATAATGTATTTTGACCATGGGTATTTTGTTTGAGTCCACAAAGATTAATTTTGGTGCATTTGACTTACAGATACTGCTTTGCACATAACAACAAGTTGTAAAACTTTGCTTTCATAGCTGTGGAGACACATGGCCGAGTTGTTTTTTTTTTTCTCTTGGAACAATGACTACATTACATTTATTAAAAAGAAACATGATCATTATTTTTATAAATCAAACAATTCTATAACAAAGGGAAAACAACACAAAACACCAACAATTTCATATAATCATCATTAGACTTATGCTCATTCTATATACAAATCCATAAATCCCTCAAATGTTAGTTTTAGTTTTTTTAATCTTTAAAAATTTATAAAAATTTATTTGTATATCAATGTTACAAGTTATTCAATTAACACAAAATAGTAACTACAATAACAATAGATCTGCTTTAGTCAGTCATTCCTCAGCCTTGAGGGATTTGGGATGATGTCAACTCTGATTGCTTCAGGCTAAGAAGGGATGTAAATATTATGGAGCAGAGGAATGGAATTGCTTTGCTTGCAGTTGAAGATATTCCTTGTTTTTGGGGTGGGGGTGGTCCATCATCATCATTTTTTTAGTTGTCCAGGGCAGGCCCGAAGAACTGGAGAGTGTGAGTTGGCTGCAACTCTGCTGGAAGGCTTAACTGGCATAGGAATGATACAAAGGCTTTAAGTCTCTGAGAAATATACTTAACAAGTAAAGTGAAAATTATAGGTTCAAATACAAGAAGTAGAAATTCATGATCAAGGGAATTATAAATGAGTATAGCTATGTTATATTGGGGAAATAGCTTTCCATACATTCTCACAAAGAGCCCACTGAGGGTGTGTTGATTTCATGAGGCCGTGTGGCTTGCCTATGGTGTCCCCACATCAGTAGGGCCCTCAGGAGCACTTTGATTTGAGAAGTTGTTAACTTGTGGCAGTTGGTGAAGTCTGGCTGAGAACTGCATATGTGTAACCTCTGGAATGACCTACTGACTTACTTTGAAGTCTCTTAGCCATAAAACTCTAATTTATTTAATTTTTCCCCCTTTTGATCAAGGTCTTTCTCCAAATGCACGACGAATTAACAGTTGGCAATAATCGCTCAGTGACAGGAAAGCTCAACCTTGGGAGTCATGTCCCATGTCCGGGTAGTGATTTTATTTGCAGAGTGTGGCTTAGAGAGAGGCCACACTTGAGTAGCAAGGAGGTTTTTAGGACATAATTCTTAGACTTTAATTATAATTACACTTAGTTTCATTATTACGGGAATAAAGTTCGTAAGTGCAAGCATTAAGACTGAGGACTTGGTTTATTAGCCTGTTTTCTTTTATTAGGCCATGCTTATGTATTCCAGAGCTTTGGGTCATCTGAAATCAACACACCCTCAGCGGGCTGTTTGTGGAATGTATGGAAAACTATTTCCCCAATATAACATAGTTATACCCTATTATTGATTCCTTGTATCAGTGACATACTTTTGTTACAGATCCTGAAAGGACATTCTTATATTTGTATTATTAACCACAATTCTTATCCATCTCAGGAGTCACTGTGTCATACAATCCCATGTTTTATCCTCTAGCTTTCCTTCTAGAAACATATACAGCTTAAAAGTTCCCCTTTCAGCCACATTCACATACATACTTCAGCGCTGTTAATTACACTCACAATATTGTGCTATCACCACCTCTCTCCATTTCCAAACCGTTACAATTAACCTAATTATAAACTCTGCACGGATTAAACTTCGGCTCTCCATTCTCTTCCCCCATCCTATCTCCTGGTAACCTATCTTCTAGATCTACCTCTATTAGTTTGCTTATTATAATTAGTTCATATTAGTGAGAACATACAATATTTTCCTTTTGTATTTACCTTATTTTACTCAGCATAAGGTTCTCGAAGTTCATCATGTTGTTTCATGTGTCAGTACTTCATTCCTTCTTAGAGCTGAATAATATTCCATTGTACATATAGACCACATTTTGTTCATTCATTTGTTGATGGACACTTGGGTTGATTTCACTTTGGGCAATTGTGAATAATGCTGCTATAAACATTGGTGTGCCTATTCTATTCATATTCCTGCTTTCAGTTCTTCTTGGTATATACCTAATAGCGGGATTGCTGGATCATATGGCAATTAGAAACTTAGCTTCCTGAGGAACCACCAAACTTTCTTCTATAGCGGCTGCAACATTCTGCATTCTCGCCAGCAGTGAACGAGTGCTCCTGTTTCTCCACATCCTCTCCATCACTTGTTTTCTGTTTTTTTTTTTAAAAAATTGGCTTAGTTTTTAAAATCACACACTCACATATATAAGCAGAGAGTGTGTGAAAATAAGAAATGTATATACCATGTGTGGGCTATCCAATTTTGAAATATCAGAGGATAATAAAATGTACTCACCATAAATGCAACCATGAAAAAAATATTTTTCCTGCCAACTTAACATGTATGAAAATAAATTCTTAATGTGTTCTCACTAATCTATAATTTCCTTCTTGGTAGCAATTATATTTTATTTATATCTCCTAGTAGCTCGTCTATTTAGTGATTATTAATAACAATTATTAGTGTGAAGGAATACACAATGATTCAGATATTACTACATTTGGAGGATTTAGATGTTTATAAAATATTTATGTTGCTTTAATTATATATACTAAGGACATATATTGGGTCAATATTCAGATATCATGTTTAGACACAGTCCCTAAATCTGCTTTATATATTCCTTGTCATTTTAAAAACCAGGATGGAGGGATTTGAGTGTTGTCATTATTTTGCTTTTTTGTTTTATACCTTACCCACTCAGATATATTATTGCAGAAAGCACAATCCTTAGCACTTGATCTCACTGAAGAAGAGCCTTGGGGTCACAGTATCTGAAGTTTCTGGGGCCCAAAGCTTCCTCCTATTACCCAGAGGGTTCCTGCTAGAAGAAACCCTTCAGAAATAGATAATTCTTATCTATTAATCCTTATTGGTTGACTAAGAAGCCTGAGGTAGAGCATTAAAACAGCTCTGTTCTAGTTTTTAAAACTACAGAAAACTCCTGGAGACTATTAGTACAATTATTCTAAAGACCCTTCCTTGTATACTGAGAGCATTGGATGACTCTGGAGTTCCTGAATTTGAAGTATAAAGTTTAAGGCATACTCTGTTGAATGTTTTCACAAAATAAAACACTGTGCAATGCTTTTTTTGTTTGTTTGTTTTAGAACTCTGCCGATTGTGTGATACAAAATAAAAGCTGGATTTTTATGCATACCTTATAAAGAAATTTGCACTCTTTTAAGAGGAAATATAGTTGGTAGGAAATGATTATTATTTTTTAAACAAACTATAGCACTCTATTAGCAAAAGGTTATACAGGACCTTGCCTCAATCAAGAAAACAGGGTGAGAAACTTCAGGGCTACATCATGCTACAGAATCTTTGAACAACCAACAAGAACTAGCAGAAACATCTTTCTCAAAGCTCCAGGAAACAGTTAGAGGATTGCAATTATAGGGCAAGCACTGAATCAAGGAAAAAGCAGTTTAAAAATGGCAATATCTCATGGCATCCTGGTTGGTCCCTCTCCCATCTCCTCACCAGCTCCATTAGAACTAGCTTATGTTATGAGGAAATTATCCTAGGGAAGAGGGGACATTTGTATCCATAAAAATGGGGGAAATTCTTAGGGTCACACACATACCCAAAATAAGATGTATGCTCAGAAAGTATCAGAAAAGTCCTATGCTTTGAATTTTACCTATTCTCTAAACTCATTGTATGGGTAAACTCTGAAGGAAAACACTCACACAGGTCAATCTGGAAAGACTGGGAAAGGTGTTTTTCTTCTCTTTTTGTTAGCTCCAAGCATTCAAGGAATGGTCTATCATAACACTCTCTGAATACCTTAGGAACAGATGTCTGAGAGGCTAAATTCTAGCAATATCACATTAACTTATCAAAAATGTCCAAATTTCAACAATAGATTACAAAGCATATAAAAAAAAAACACAAAAAAACAGGAAGCAATATCCCAGGCAAGGGAGTAGATTAAAGCCTTAGAAACTGTCATAGAGGTAGACCAGATCTGGGACATACCAGGCAAAGATTTTTTTTAATGGTCTCAAATATGATCAAAGAGCTAAAGGAAAACTTGAACAAACAACTAAGGGAAACCAGGAAAAGAAGAGATGCATGAAAATAGAATATTAATAGAGATTTAAATTTTGAAAAGAAACTGAACAGAGCTGTATGCTATAGTACAGAAACTAAAAAATTCCCTAGAAGGGATCAATAGCAGATTCAGTGAACTTGAAGATAAAATAATTGAAATCATCCAGTTTGAGGGACAGAAAGATGGAAGAGTAAAGAAAAGTGAATACAGCCTGAGGAATATGTGGGATACCATCAAGAATATCAATATAAGCATTGTGGGAGAATGAGAAGGAGAAGAAAGAAAGGGGCAGAAAGAATATTCATAGAAATAATGGCTGAAAACTCCCCAAATACAATGAGACATCCAAGATATTCAATGAACTCCAGACATGATACACCCCAATAGGCCTACGTTGTGAAATATTATAATCTAACTGTTGAATACCAAAGACAGAGAGTTCTGAAAGCTGCAAGAGAGAAGCAACATGTTACTTACAAGTATGCCTCAATAAGATAAAGCGAAGAATTCTCATTGGAAACCATTGAGGCAAGAAGGCAGTGAGATGACATTTTAAAGTGCTGGAAGCAAAAACTGCCAACCAGTAATTTTACATCTGGAAAGATTGTCTTTCCAAAATGAGAAAGAGATTAAGACATTCCCAGATAAGCAAAAGCTAAGGAAGTTCATCACTAGACCGGCCTTATAAGAGATGCTCAGGAGAGTTCTTTAGGTTGAAAGGTAAGGACAATAGACAACAGATTGAAGGCACATGAAGAAATAAAGATCTCCTGGCATAGTTAAATATAAATGCCAGTACTATATTATTTTTGGGTTGTAACTACATTTTTTACTTCCTACAGGATATAAATGGCAGGTGCCTAAATTTAATGATAAATCAGTGGTTTAGGACTCAAAATATATAAACATACAATTTGTGACAAATTACACAACGGTGGGGGAAAGAAGAGGAAAGGAAATGGTTTTGTACACTGCTGCAGTTTTATTTGATATCAGATCAGTTGAGATTGTTACAGATTTAAGATATTAAATTTAAGCCCCATGGTAACTACAAAGAAAATATTAGAAATACTCATAGAGTGTGTAGGTTGCCAGGGGTGGAGGGCAGGGAGAATGGAGTGTTAATGCATAATGGACTTAGGGTTTCTGTTTGGGAGATGGAAAAATTTTAGTAGAGGAAGGTGTGAGGGTACCATAATATGGTGAATGTGATTTATTCCACTGAATAGTATGTTTGGGAGTGGTTGCCTGTGGGAAAGTTTATGTTGTATTTATGTTCCCACAATTAAAAAGAAAAGAAAAGAAAGAACAATTAAGTGACAATGAAAAATTAAATGCAATAGCTGATCCTGGATTGGATCTAATAAGGGGGGTAAAGAGGCTCAGAGGATATATTGGGACATGTGAAAAATTGGATAACAGAATGTAAGCTTTATATCAGTCTGATATTTATTGAACTTGATAGCTTCACTTAAGGTGATTACATAAGTGAATATCCTTATTCTTCAGAAATAAATCTATATGGCAGTATTAAGTGTACAAGGAGCATAATGTATACAACCTACAGTCAAGTATTCAGAAGAAAGATTGATAAATGGACAAACAGATATGTAGATGGATAGAATAGGATGATTTAACAAATGTGACAAAATATTAGAATTGGTAGATCTTGGCCTCTGAGGGAAGAGGGACATTTTAGAGTTCTCTGTATGTATTTTAATTTTTGTGTAAAAAAGTAATATAAGATTCAGAACAATAGTTGTTAGAAATATAAATTTGGTTAAATTCACTGGTCAAATTCAATAAATACTCAAAAATTAGTTGCTTGAGGAGTAGTAAATATTTAATTTTTGTAACTTGATATTCCTAAATGATAAGTGGATATGCACTACCTATCTTAGGCAAGTAAGTATTGTAGGGATTTTGTTTTATGCCTTATCTGAATTTAATATGAAGCTCCTAGACTTCTACTAAAAATACCATAGTTCAACCTTAACTTGAGTCCATTTCTTATGTTTGCTATTGAGGGTAAGTGATATAGTAACTTTTCCTAGCACTCAATGACACTTGATGATTCCCTCAAATAATAAATTATCATGTCCATTTATTAACTATTATTTTCTTTTTATCTTTATTCTTATTTTATTTAGTTAGTAACTATTTTTATTCTTTTCTAATATATCATATTCTATTACTAATAATTTTCTAATTATTTATTTTTTAATGTAAATATTAAGTGGTTAGGTCACTTCCTTATCTTTATATATTATGTATTTTAGAAATAATACAAGCAAATTAAATCCATGTAATCAATGGTACCTAAGTTAATTTTTGTGATTATGTCTTATTACTATCCTTTGAGGTAGTTAATTAAAATGTGTGCAAATCTTTAATGTTATTTATTTGCTCACTACCTACATCCCAGATAACTTTATATATCTTCCATGTTAGATGCTGAGCTGAGATGTATATTGTTAACATGTGTTCGTGAGTTTAGTTTTGAACTGAGGGTAAAAAAATCTTTATTCTAGTCTTATCTATGAGTCTCTCAAATTTCTAATATTTACTTTATCAAGGAGCACTGCTTGTGTGTTAATATTTACAAAAATTAATTTGTTTAGTTCATGTAAACATTTATCAAGCATTTATTAATCCCTTAATATGGTTTAGGCCCTTTGTCAATTATCAGAAACAGAACTACCAAGGATAAGAAATCACCTCGAGGGAGCTAATATTCCATTGGAGAGAAATATAAAAGGTAGTGAATTATAAACTCATAGTTCAACTAATATGGAAAAGGACACTAATTTTGAAAACACTGTGAGTTGAAAGTAGAACTTAAGTAAACTTCTAATTATTATAAAGAATCTTCCAATAATTAAGAAGAAACAAAACATTTTCATGTCTCTCTATGTATGAGAGACAGAGGACGTGGGAAGGTAGAGAGAGAGAGAGAGCATGCACGTACAAGGGAATATACTAATATTACAAAGTGTGATAATTAACATGGATCTTTAATTTTAATGACTCTCAACAGAAGGAAAATAATTAAATCAGAAAATTGTCCCCTGGAAAATTTATAACCATAATATATGCTTCTTTAAATATATATTATGAAACAGAAAATGTTGAAATGATTAAACACCAATTCTATTAATTTGCAATTGATTATGATGTGAATGTTATCTATTAAGTAAAAATTTAAATATATGCTTTTCAATGCATTGCTTTTTAAGAGCAATTTATTTTTCTTCTGAAACAACATTTACTGAGGGACTGGTAGGTTCTTGACTTCACAACTTATTCAAAATGGAAAAAAGGGATTTCCTTAATCAGTATAATTAGGCAGTTAAATCCCCAGAAATCCTTTAACATTTAAGGAACAGTATGAAAAATGACATATGATTTTGTTCTATAGACAGGTGGTAAGATTCCAGAAAGCAAGGGAAAATAAAGGATTTCCTTTGCACTATTTTTGATGGCAATGAATGTTAGAAAAAATAAGCAAAATTTATAATTCTGCTTTGAATATAATTAAGACTTAGGAGACATACTGTAATTTTAATATAGGTTGGAAGAAATTTTCATTAATGGATATGAATAATATTTTAGCATTTTATATGCTCTGTGGAAAGTTATTAGTGCAAAGAACACATGATTTAAAATGGACATGCAAACATAAGATTTTTGATCTAGGTAAACAATTTGGACACATACCTTGTATACAATGAATTTTTCTAGTAATTGCTCAAATAATACTACTATGAACCCTTTATATATTCTGCTATAAATTTAATGTAAAATAAAATCTGTGATGGTGCTATTTTAGGAAATGTGAGTGTTGCCTTAACAGAATTGGAGCCATCTAGGATATAATGTATAGTGGGCATCAGGAGATGTGTTGATTTTTGATTATGCATATCTTTACAAATCACCATTCTGGAAGGGACAGAGTTTTTATCTTGCTTTTTAAATTAATTTGTGATTTATTTCTTAGGAAGCATAATAATTTGTTCACATTAAGCTAAATTCTTCTCCACAACTAATTTAAGGTGAAAATAGTACAGAAGTCCATTAGGACATGTTAAGTCATTTATGGATGACGACTGAGAAGTAAAACAGTGTGAATAAGAAGGACTATGAGAAATATAGAAGAGGGACAGCAAAGAAACCCCTCTGCTCCCCTCCTTTCTCTGCATTTCACCAAATCTAAGATGCACTGATTTGGCTCTTGCTTGACTTTAATAGAAGGTGTCAATAGCAGTTTTTATACAGCTTTATGACAATAGTCACCTGGCTGACAGTGATAAGGCACCACAGATGGTAAAATACACCCCTGTTTTCATGATATGGAAAAGATGTGTCTTAGAATTGATACAAATATATAGGAATATATAGCTGTTTAAATTCAATCAAGGTTAGAAATTAATGAATATTCAAGCCTCTGAAGGATAGGTTTCCATATCTCTTCAAATGTGTTCTGTTTGTTTGAAAAGTCTTCCCTACACATCTTTATTTGGCTAACTCTTCTGCTCAAATGTCCTTTAAAGATTAATTCGAGGATCTCCTCTGGGAAGATTTTCTCTGACCTCTCCATGATTTTTACATCTGCCTTTCCTTCGCTTTGCAGAAACTGTGAATACCTCTGCATAGCACTTATCATACCAGAGTATAAAGGTTGATTTATCTGTCTTAATGTCTTATTGTAACATAAAGTCTTTGGACTTTAGTATTTAATAAAAGTTGTGTCTTTAAAGTCAAGAATAATATACTGCAGATTTTTTTTCTCACTTTTTTTTTTATCTTTTAAAAGATACTTCGATTACATAAATGTTACAGAGAATATGTAGGGGATTCCCATATGTCCCACTCCCCACACCTCCCATATTTTCCCACATTAGCAACATCTTTTGTCAGTGTGGTACATTCATTGCAATTGATAAACACATTTTGGAGCATTGCCACTAAGCATGGATTATAGTTTACATTGTAGTTTATACATTCTCCCATTCGGCTCTGTAGGTTATCGCTGGATATATAATGGCCTGTATTTGTCATTGAAATGTTATTCAGATGATTCCCAAGACCCAAAAATGCCCGCCCTATTACACTTGTTTTTCCCTCTCCCTTACCCCAGAACATCCGTGTGTCATTGCCTCCACAACAGTGGTATTTCTTCCATTGCTAGAATCACAAGTAGTCTATTGTAGAATACTATTAAGTTTATTTTAGTCCATAGCTTGTTTCCCAATCCTGAGGACTCTGGGATGGTGATGCCCACTCCACCATTAATTGAGGGGAGATTCTATCCCATACATACAATAGATGGGACTCTCTTGCTTGCAGTTGTAGGCACTCTTGGTTCCTTGGTGTGTTGTTTGTCCATCATCTCCTCCCCATTAGTTGTCCTGGGTGAATCCATTGAACTGGAGAGTAGGTGTTGCAACTCCATGGAGATTCAGGGCTTAGCTGGCACATGGACAGCCCAAAGATTTAAGTCCCTTGGATATACACCTACCAACTTTAGTACTAATTATAGGTTCGAATAGAAGGACAGAATAGTCATGCATAGGGAAACCACTGCTGAGTCTAACTAAGTCACACGGGGGAGCATAAATACCAGATTAGGGCCCACTGGCAAGGGGCTAAATTCCTGAGCTGTCTGCCCTGACTATAGTGCCTGGATGTCTCTATATCCCTGAGGAGCTTCACTATTTGAGGTGTATCTACTTTGGCTGTCAATGAGATCCTGTTGAGATGTGCATAAGCACTACCTCTGGGATGGCCTTCCGACTCACTTTGAATTCTCTTAGCCATACAAACTCATTTGTCATTAGCTTTTCCCCCTTTTGGTCAAGGTGTTTTTTTTTTTCCAGATGCAATGCTTGTTGATACTTGGTAGCAATCCCTTGGTGCCAGGGAGGCTCATCCCCGGGAATCATGTCACATGCTGGGGGGAAGTTATTGCTTTTTATGCTGAGTTCGGCTTAGAGAGAGGCCACATTTGAGCAACAAGGAGGCTCCCCATTGGTAACTCTTAGGCACCCTACATCACTAGGCTAAGTTTCAATTTCAAGAGCAAAGGCTCATAAACATAGTCATCAATATCAAGGGTCCTTCAATGGGCCATCCTCCTTCACAAGTCATTGTCCCTGTACTTGGGGCATTCTTGTTGTTCCATTAGAGAATGTGGCAGAGCTCCTCTGGATGGGAATTTGATATTTTTTGGTTATTGTGTGAATCTCCACTCACCGTGACAATGCCCAATGAGCATTTAGCATATTTATATGCCTTATATATATGCCCAGGTGAACTTCCTCCCATGTATCCTCCCTCATTGACACTCCACACCAATGATCCTCCCTGTCACAGATATAACACTTCTGTCATCTAAGACTTCTTCAAAAATGAAGCCAATAAAATAGCCGCAT
>JAQZBX010015050.1:0-37950 GCA_029593785.1 Cabassous unicinctus
CCTGCTTTCACCATACTTTGGTGACACTGGCCTTAGGACATCGCCTACAACATGCCCAGTTCTTGCCCACTTTTTCTACTGGAAATCTCTTCCCCTGCCTCTGCATGCATCATTCTACCCATGCTTCACATCTCAGCTTAAGCTCATCCTCTCAGAGGTGTCTACCCTATCTAAGTAGCACCCTGTTTATTTCCTTCATACCACTTGTAGGAAGGTTTATTTTATTTGTTTGTGGTTTGACTCCTGCATCAGAATATGGGTACCCTAGGGCAGGGACCTTGTCTAATACATGCCTGGCACGTGGTAGTTGAATTAGCAAATAAGTGAGTCATTTCTCTTGTTTAAAACCCTACAGTAGCTTCCCAGCACCATAAAGATATGGTCCAAAATCTTTAACTTACCCTACAAAGATCCTTATGACTTCCCTTTCAACTCATTGTAAACCACTGTTCTCCCCAAACTGATCCTCCCTGTGCCTGCCACAGTACATGCTAGCCCTTGTGGTAGGAGCACTTTCCAGTACCACCATCTGCCCTACCATCACCTAAGAAACCAGGTCCTTCATTTAACTTATTCCTCCTCACTCTTCAGGTCTTTGTTTAAAGTCACTTCCTTAAAAATCAGGTTCGGTTCCCCTGTAACAGGTTCCCTTGGTACTCTTGTCATGAGTTCTTTAAAGACTTGTACTTCAAGATCAGTGACTAAATTAGGGCACACCCCTTCATTTACAGATCATCTCCGTCTGCATTTGTGCTACAGGGGCAGATCCAGTCCTCTACTACACAGGAAAAGTTTCCAATACCAATGCTAGAGCTTGGGCTGTACATACCTTGCAAGTCTCAATAATTGTTACTCTATCCCTTTGTTACAGAGGTTTTGAATATTGTTACAGATTTCAGTTGTTTCTGCTCCTCTTTTGCCATTTCCTTTTTCCCCAAGGAAACTTGGAAAGAAAAATAATAAAAGCTATTTTTAAAATGCCTTAGTTAGGAGCTATTATTAACAATGTTTCTATACCCGAGCATTGAAAAGATTCTAAGACTGTTAATTCCTATAAATATCATGTGCGTGTTAAAACAATTACAGGGGAAATTAACTTTTTCTGTATTTTAAAACCCTGACAGTATAATTAGGAATTTTCGTAGCAGAGAGTTCTGAATCCCAGATTTAAAAGCACTTGTCTTAAGTGGACTCTGAATACTTTTATTTTTTAAACTTTCAGGTTTCTTGACTCCAAATTGGGTGTTCACTCCTGAACACCTTTGGAATAATCCTAGGCCCTTGCCCATAAAATATAGAATGTGGAATGCCTTGTAGTTTAAACTCCCTGCCAGACACCTGGCTGTTTCCCAGATCACCAGGCCCTTTCAAGCCAAAGCCTTTGCTCATGCTGTCGTTTTCCAGACTATCTTCTTACCACCCCTCTCAACTCAGGGACCACCTTTTCCTAGGCATTCCCCAACTTCTCCATATTGCTCTCATAGTCCTTGTACATAACTAATATAACATTTATTACACTTTGCCGTAAATTTATTTACAAGTTTTTTGAGATAGATTGTGAACTCCATCAGGGTAGGAAGCTTATTTTACTCATTTTTATATACCCAATTTCCAGCACAAAGCTTAACCCTAAAAAACAAAACCAGTAAATGTTGATTGAAACTGCAGAGTGGAGGGTATTAACAGACTTGATCTCTTTTTGCTCAGGCCTCCTCTTAATTGCCTCCTACCATTTTCTTGTTCAAAGGGAGGGACCGCCGTGGGCCTCCCCTGTGGCAATCTGATCCCAGCTCCATTCCTCTTCCAGAGAATGTCATGGTAACCACCAGCCTCTCCCTTTGAGCCACATCTCGCACTGCAACTGTGCTTCTGCCTGTAGAAACCTTCTCCCTCCATCACTCCCTTTCTAGACTTATTTCTGTAGCAGATTTAACTTACAATCTGAATATGGTGAAAATTTCTAAAGCATAAGTACTAAATGCAAAACCCAGACTACATCAGCCTTGTCCCAAATATCATATATTAATAATAATGATACATTAGTATGTATATTTGTGGTTTTGTTCTGGAATAGCTGCTTGCCAACCTCAGCCTGCAGTGTTGCTACAGCACCCTCTGTGCACCTCTAGCTCCTGCAAGTTGCAGCAAGTCAGGATTGTTTCTAGCAAACCTCTTTTAACTGGAAATCTTGACAGTGAGCTAAACTGGAGGCATCCCCCAGCTATAGCACATGTGCCCGTCTAGGGGATGGAAGGGAAGGGAACAGAACAGGGCTATCTTCCCAAGCTGCAAGCAGCCCAGAGCACCAGCTGCCCCAGGGACAGAAGAAAGCTGTTGTTTTCAACAGGTGGACTGTCTTTCTCTTGTTAAGTAGGCTGTGGGTCATCTGGTCTGCAGGAGCTGGAATTTAATGTAAAAGTGTGGAGGCCTTAAAAGACCGTTTGTGGGTCTGATAGCTTAGTTAGAGCAAGCTGTGTGTGGGGGCTGCTGTATCCAAGTCTATTTTTAATGGCTTAGTTCAGGGCGGAGGGGGAACAGTGTCATAATTAAAATTAGAGCTCCAAATTTAATTGGTAGCAGTTTTAAGACGTTCATCTTTGGCAGTTATCAAGGTAAATGACCTTAAGGTTACAGCTCTTGAAAGAAAAGGTTTCAGTCTAACCCCAAGACTTCCTATGTTGCTGCCCTGGGCACCTATACAATTGCTGTAGTATAGTGGGTCTCACACAGTTTGGTCTCAGGACCCTTTTATACTCTGAAACATTATTTAGGACTCCAAAGAATTTTTGTTTGAGTTTTGTTTATTGCTGTTTACCAAATTAGAAATTAAAACAGATTCTGAAAATATCTATTTTAAAATAATAAACTCCAGTTTAACATGAATAATACTTTTTGTGACAAACAATTGTAGTTTTCAAAACAAAGATTTAGTGAGAGAGTGGCATTGTTTTACATTTTAATGTCTGGCTTAATAAAAGACAGTTGGATTCTCCTATCTGCTTCTGCATTCAGTCTGTTGTGATACCACACATCATATAACTGGTAAAAGTCCACTGTACACTCGTGAGCGAAAGAGGGAGGGGTCCCTGGACCTCTTTTTCTTTTCTTTTTTTTTTTTTAATTAAAAAAAAAATTTTATTGAAGTATGTCTTTCATACATGAACATACATAAACAATAAGTGTTCAGTAAACATTGTGAACTTACAAAACAAGCATGCATGACATCATACAGGGCTCTCATACATCACCCCACCACCAATACCTTGCATGTTGTGAAACATTGTTAGAAATTATGAAAGAATATTGTTAAAATATTACTACAATACTAACTATAGTCAATACCTTATACAGTTACTGTATTTTTCCCCCAACCCACCCTATTCTTTTTTTATTTATTTATTTACTTTTATCCATTTTTACTCCCCCTCCCGTTTTTGCTGTTTTTGTGCCCATTCACTGGGCAATTCTCTGTGTCTGTTCCCTGCCCTCTCTTCTCATCCTTCTCTTCCTGCCTGGACCTCAGGAGTAGAACCATCTGTGACTTTGGAGTTAGAGAAACCATAGTTCAGATCTTGGTCTTGCAGTTGATGGTTGTGTAGCCTTAGACAAGTGGCTTCATCTCTGCATCTATTTCCTCCTTTGTTGAATAGAGAGAGAAGTGTGCTGTATCTCATAGGATGGGCTGTGTAAGGACTCAGGATATTTATTTAGTGTTTGGAATTTAGTAGCTGGGCAATGAACATTATTCCATCTCAGGATACATCATTTTTTAAAATGCTTAGAGTACCCAGGAAAGGTCTGTATTAGTGTTATGTTTTCTGTGTGTTGTGGGTCCCCCCCCATCCCCCCTATTTCTCTTCCTGTGCCTGTTTCATACACCTATCATAATACCTAAAACTATTTTATGTTGTTTCCATGTCTCTCTCCTACTAGTTAGGAAAAACAGCTATAATTTTCAAAACAAATAAAAAAATTAGAAGAGCAGCATTATTTTACATTCCTTGAGAACAAACTCTCATGTTTCTCTTGAAATCCCCAGCTCCTAGCAGAGCATATTTACATGGTAGGCATTCAATAGTTTGTGAAAAGAATGGTTTCTGAAACCTCAGCCTAAAATTAAAATAAGACCATATCATTGCCCCCTACCTTTCCATCAGAATTCACCACCTTCACTTGTGTTTTTTTGAGGTCAGTTAATCTTAAGTTAATTGGTTATGGTATCCATTGATATCCAGTAAGGGTACTTGTCACAAGAATTAGAGCCCTAGAACTTAAGACCCCTTCTAGAGCTTTAGACCATTTCATGTAGCCATTCGCCACCCTCCTCTTCTCTCCTTACCACCATCTCCATCTGGAAGATAACAGCATAGGAAAAAGTTATTTATTTAACAGGCACTTAGCAGTTCCTAATACGGGCAGAGCACCTAGAGGGTCAGCTTATCAGGTACAGAATCACAAAGTGCCTTGTGATGCCTCTTGTATTGCCATTTATGTTTTCATGGGTTTTTGGGTTTTTTAAATCATCCCTCAATTTGATGTGGCCTCTATCTTCCAGAAGCTTAGCATCTTAAGTGGGGGAAATGGACCACATTACAGGACAGGGTAAGAAGAAGTGGTGCTGAATATATCAGTAGCCAGCTTCAGAGTTCCAAAATGGAATCTTAATGTTGTGATTTATGTGATGTGTGTGGTTCTTTCAAGTCCTACCCCAGGCCCAGCCAACTCCATGCTATGGTTCTCAGACTTCTCCGTTGCCATTGCCAGGTTTTAGATGAGTCTGAAAGAAGGGAAATAGAAGATAAATTTGGGATAGTTAGTACAAGATTACAGAATGCAAAGGAAAATTAGGCCCAGGACTCGGATTCAAACTCAGTTAACATTTATAATGAAACAGTAAACTAGGTCCTTTCACATGTCATTTAATATTCTCAACTACCCTGTGAGGTAGGTAGTGCCATTTCCATTTTTCAGATGAATAAATCAATAATCACATTAAATAATTTGCTTAAGTTTATTTAGGTAGGTGATAGGGCAAAGATTTGAACCTTCCTCTTAAGTTCTACAGTCTTTCCATGTAACTCTGATGCCTTTATTTTGTAGGCCATAGGGAGCTTTTGAAAGTTTTATGAAAAAAGTTTTATCATTTATTAAATGATAAAAATAGTCACTGTTGTAACATTTCTAAAGAGGCCCTTTCTTTACCCAAATTCTTCCAACTAGGACTCACACAAGCAGGCTCAAGTTCTTCTTTAATCTATTGAAGAGGATTTTCCTTTTGACTCCACTGATAGCCAGGTGTACTGTATATGAAAGTGCCTGTCATAAAGTTGGCACTCACTGCCAAACTTCCTGTGACCAAGTCACATGAATCTCACTTGAACACCATATCCTGACCTATATTATTATCCCTACATTAGTTTCTTTTTTTTTTCTGCCTGTCTTTCTCCTAGCCCCCAAATAATGAATGAGATAAAACTCTTTGTGGGAGAAAGATGATACATGCAGAAGAGTCCATTATAATAGCCTTCCTTTTACAGGGAGGAGCAAGACTGGGAGAAATGCAAAATGGAACAGATAGAGCCCGTTTAATTCTTAGGCTGCCCTCTCCAGGTGGAAAGGATTGGGTGAGCAGAGCAGTGGCAGGTCTCTAAAAGGCTTTGCATGGGAAGGTTGTTGGCAGAGGGTTTAAGCGCCTTCTGTCACGTCATGTGGCTCATTTTTTATCCCCACCTTCCTCCCTTCCCTGGTCTTCTTCAGGCAGGCTGTGAGAAGCTGCAGCCATGTCTGATTTTGTGGAGAGCGAAGCTGAGGAGTCAGAGGAAGAATACAATGATGAAGGCGAGGTGGTGCCCCGAGTCACCAAGAAATTTGTGGAAGAGGAGGATGATGGTGAGGAGGCCCCAGCCTCAAGCTTTTCCGCACTGTTGCTAAGCTTTGAATAGTTGGATTCTTGCTGATGAGAGGCTTGGGCTGAGCACAGAGGTTATCACACATAAGGTACCAGCTTAAGAACTTTCGGTCAATCATCAGAAAATATTTACTGGGAAACAGATGTGGCTCAAGAGATTGGGCTCCCGTCTACCATATGGGAGGTCCAGGGTTGGATTCCCAGGGCCTCCTGGTGAAAGGCAAGCTGGCCCATACGGAGTGCTGGCCCATGCGGAGAGCTGGCGCAGCAAGATGGCACAACAAAAAGAGACACAGAGGAGAGACAGTAAGAGACGCAGCAGACCAGGAAGCTGAGGTGGTGCAAGAAATTGAGCACCTCTCTCCCACTCTGGAAGGTCTCGGGGTCGGTTCCCTTTGCTGCCTAAAGAGAAAACAACAGACACAGAAGAACACACAGAGAGCAGACAGCACAAAACGAGGGTGGGGGGAAGAAATAAATAAATCTTTAATAAAAAAAAAAAAAAATTTACTGAGCACCTGCTATATACTAGGCGCTGTGCTGGCAACTAAGACGACAAAACAAAAACCCAACTCTCACTAGCAGGTGAAAACAGACAGTAAACCAATAGTCCATAAGAAATGTTTCCCACTGTTAGAGACCTAGCAGTGTTGGTTTTCATACACCCAGTTTCCTATTTCTCTGGCCAAGTCCAGCCGTCAGTGGGGTAGAATCATGTAATGGCTTTAAAGGTAGAAAGAGTAAATGTAAGCTTTATCAAAAAAATTATGGATGAAAGAAAGAATCTAACTGCTTAGTTTTTAAACTGAGGAAAACAAGGTTATTACTGGCTTTAAATCCTCCAGTAATGAGTTTAAAGAATCAGAGTAATTAGGAAGATTTATCTTGCCTAAAGACAGATATGTAGAAAAGAGACTGTCCTTTCCAGATGCTGGGCCTGTAAGTGGGTGATCACATTTTTCTTCTCTAGGTGAGGCAGAGAGTTAAAATGGCACCCAGGTCGTTCGCCTCAGAGCACATGGATGAATAATCACAGTTAAGCAGATAGCCCTGCCCTACCCCCAGTTTGTTCCTGAAACTCCATTCCTCACACATGCATGTTTTCCAGATGAGGAGGAAGAAGAGGAGAACCTAGATGATCAGGATGAGCAAGGCAATCTGAAAGGCTTTATCAATGACGATGATGATGAAGATGAAGGGGAGGAGGATGAAGGTAGTGACTCTGGTGACTCAGAAGATGATGTTGGCCACAAGAAGAGAAAGCGCAGTGAGTAGCCTGTCTTCAGGTGGGGTAGAGTTGCAGAGGGATAGGGGCCTCCCCATTGCTAGGGGTGACACTTTGTTTTCTCCAGCATCTTTTGACGACCGCCTGGAGGATGATGATTTTGACCTCATTGAGGAGAATTTGGGTGTCAAAGTCAAACGAGGAGTAAGTGTCATTCTTTGTCTTTGTCCCTGGAGGTGAAGGGAAAAGCCCTTGAAGTTCAGTGACTCCTGGGCAAAGAGGGGGAAGCGGGTGTGGCTCAGTGGATAGAGCCCCCGTTTACCATATGAGAGGCCCCGGGTTCGCTTCCCGGCGCCTCCTTGTGAGGGCAGGCCGGCTCGCGCGGCACCGTGGGCTGATGCGGCAAGACCTCACAGCAAGGGGGAGATAAGCAGACACAGAGAAGACACGCAGCGAATGGACACAGCAGCACAAGCAGCAAGGGGGGGGGGATAAATAAATAAAAATTAATAAATAAATCTTTAAAAAAATAGGCACATCCAGAATGGTTTGAAGAGCATCAGAGAAAAGAAAGCAGTGCAGTATCATTGACCTGTGAACCCTAGATTTGCATCCCAGATCTGGGTCCCTGTTAAGAGAAAAGCTTGTCAGAGTTTCAAGGATGTGTCTTAGGGCTGAAAGAGCATCACTCGCAGTGTTCTTTCCCCTCTCCCTTGGTCAGCTTAATTGTGGTGAGAAGATGTCCTTATGCAGTCCCCTCAGACCCTGATGTGGCAGGTTTTTCACCCCTAGCAAAAGTACCGGCGTGTCAAAAAAATGTCAGATGATGAGGACGATGACGAGGAAGAATATGGCAAGGAGGAACATGAAAAAGAGGCTATTGCGGAGGAGATCTTCCAGGATGGAGAAGGGGAAGAAGGGCAGGAGGCCGTGGAGGCACCTATGGCTCCTCCAGAGGAGGAGGAGGAAGATGATGAAGAATCAGGTATGTGGCATTGGGCAGGGAAGCCAGGGTTTGGAAAGGGTGTTAGAATTTCCTGGCCCTTAAGAACAGGCTGGAAAACCATTCTTCAGCTAAGGTCCCCAGCAGGAGCCCTGGGTCTTTCAGTCAGGAGCCTCCCTTCTCTTCTCAGTGGTCACTCACTTAGAAGGAACCAAAGCCATTCAGGTCTGACTCTTCCCCTACCTCTGAGCACTCACCCTTCCTTTCCCTCCCCAGACATTGATGACTTCATTGTGGATGATGATGGACAGCCTCTGAAAAAACCTAAGTGGCGGAAAAAGCTTCCTGGATACACAGATGCGTGAGTAGGGTCTGGTATGAGGTGGTGATAAAGGTGTCTGAGTGGTCCTAGTCAGGAAGGAGGAGGTCAGAGGCCTCGGCCAAAAATGGGACATTCTCAGCTCTCAGCCATTTTGCTTCTGTGCCATAACCTCTTCTAGACTGCTCCTAGAAACTCTGGGCCACTGGAATTACAGCAAAGTCACACAGGAGAAAGGCACCAGCCGCCCTCTTCCTCCTGAAGGTTCATGTTCGTTAGTTTTGTTTATCTGCCTTCTGAATATAAATTTGCTGGAGGAAAGATGTCTGCGCCAGAGTTTGAATGTTTGAAAGCATTTGCTCGAAGGGAATACTGTAATGTCTTGGCAGAAGATAGATCCACTGAGCAGGATATAGACCCATCTGCCGTGTTGTTATTTGATCTTTGTCACTGGCAGGTGCCAAAGATGGGTTTTTTATCCTCCGTTAAATGAGTTGCCCAGAAATATCCTTAGATAAGCTTTTATTTCACAGTGAATATGGTTCTTTGATTTACCCTTCTCCTAACTTGCTTTGGTCTTTTGGGGCAAGTAGAGGACCTACAGGTCCAGGGGCTGCATTTCTCTACTCTGATCAGAACTTGGTCCAATTGGTTCTTGCTCTGACCTACAGGGCCCTGCAAGAAGCCCAGGAGATCTTTGGGGTGGACTTCGACTATGACGAATTTGAGAAATACAATGAATATGATGAGGAACTGGAGGAAGAGTATGAGTATGAGGATGATGAGGCCGAGGGTGAAATCCGAGTGCGCCCCAAGAAGACCACCAAGAAGCGTGTGAGCCGCAGGAGCATCTTTGAGATGTATGAGCCCAGTGAGCTGGAAAGCAGCCACCTCACGGATCAGGACAATGAAATCCGAGCCACTGACCTGCCTGAGAGGTTCCAGGTAAGAAACCACCAGTTTCTGCCCTTCTGCCCATCTGTCACCATCTGCCCTCAGCTCCCCTGCTACAAGGTTGTAGCAGAGAAACAATCTAGCAACAATCTGACATCAAATAGTATCTAGGAGGTTGGCTTTGAACCCCATCTGACCTGGGATACAGAGAGTCCCGCTGGTAGTGGAGGGAAGATAGACTCTTGCCCTGCTGCCCTGCTTATGGTTCTTGAAATGGCACTCTAGCAAATATACAAAGTGCCTGCCTCGTGCCAGGACAACACTGTGCTGGGTCCTGGAAATGTGTGCCTGAGGGTTGCTCATTTTGATCCAGAAGTGACTATGTTTTTCCTAAGTGGGATACAAGGTAAAATCGTCTCACCCTGTTGTTGCCTTATCCCTTGCAGCTCCGCTCTATCCCAGTTAAGGGAGCTGAAGATGATGAACTAGAAGAAGAAGCTGACTGGATCTACAGGAATGCCTTTGCCACGCCAACCATTTCTCTACAGGTACCCTAAAAAACACATCCTCATGCTTTGACATGCACTGTTAGTCACTTCATCAGGATAGGGGAGCTGCTCCTTCCCTGCTCCAGATGTCTACATGCCTAGCACTGAAAAGTATGTGTGTCTGCGTGTGTGTGAGAATTTTTTCTAGGTTTTGTCTGACAAGGTCATCCTGTATTGTCATAAAGCCATGTTTTGTGTGTGCTAAGACAAAACTAATTGAGGGGGTTCAGACTTCCTTCCTCAAACCTCTTGTGTAAAAGAGTGTCACTGTTGACTTTTTCTTTTTTTCATTTCTTACTGTAGGAGAGCTGTGATTACCTGGACCGAGGGCAGCCAACCAGTAGTTTCAGTCGAAAAGGGCCCAGCACAATTCAGAAGATCAAGGAGGCCCTGGGCTTCATGCGAAATCAGCATTTTGAGGTAGCACCTCAAGCCCTAGTGGCCTGTTGGTTAGAAATTTAGTTAGGGGATGAGGGACAGAGTAGCTATCTAAGACAGGTAGGTAGGGAGTCCCCTTTTCCTGTCCTCAGAAGTGGTCCCTTGATTGGAGTAGTGTGAGAAGCAAAGGAGAACCTCGTTATCAAGAGACACTACCCCGTCTGTTGTCTTCTCCTATAGGGGAGAGCACCTCACCCTGGATGGGCCTGTGAGGGAGGCCTCACTTCTGACCATTGAATTTCCTGGAGCTATTTATCCCTCTTGCAGATCTTTCCTCACTGGGTGACTCTGGTCTCCTTGCCACTCTAGGTGCCTTTTATTGCCTTCTACCGAAAGGAATATGTGGAGCCTGAATTGCACATCAATGACCTCTGGAGGGTGTGGCAGTGGGATGAAAAGGTAATGTGGATCCTTGCCCCCCCCTACAACCAGGGGCTAAGCCGGCCTGTCTATATCAAGTGCAGCCCAAACACCCACTCCCACCCCAGGCCTGCCAAGCTTCCCCTATTCCCCTCTGGTCTCCTATTAAGCAACAGAGCCATCTTGGTCTCCAAGACTCACCACTGCCCTTACTCCTGTCCCATCCTGCTCTAGTGGACCCAGCTGAGGATCCGCAAAGAGAACCTAACACGGCTGTTTGAGAAGATGCAGGCTTATCAGTACGAGCAAATTTCTGCTGACCCTGACAAACCACTAGCTGATGGCATTCGGGCTCTGGACACCACCGACATGGAGAGGTAGCAGATGCAGGGTTTGTTTCGTTACAGGAAGCCCTCAGACCAAAAGCAGGCCCCCCAAGGGCAGCATTACCTTGCGAAATTCACAGCAAAGGCCCATACCTCAGAAACTCAATTGGTCAGCACATCAAAGATCATCTTTCTTGGTGTGTGAATAAAACTGCTAAAAACAAACAAACAAATTTAACCTACCAAAAAAAGAGTGATCTTTCTGACAGGCAAACATGTTACTCAGTTATCCTTATCAGTATATAAAAGGCAAATACCAATTGATTTACAAATTAACTGTCAAAAGAATTGAATGTTCATGTTTCCTATTGTGACATTTATTCCCTGTAGGAAAAAGCTACATGGGAAACCAAATTATAATCAGAAAGTAGCTTGGTGAGCCTGGAATCAGAGTTGGGGATGGGTGGTTGGGGGAGGGTAGCCGATGATTTTAATGGCCAGCATCACAGGCTGTCTCGGGGTTTTTGAACTTGGCTAGACATGCTGCCTTGCCTACCTCTCCCTTTTTTGCGTGCATCTCTAACAACAACCAATCACCATTTGTTTGACATAATTCCTTCTTTAAGACATCACGGTAGCAGTTAAGTCATGATCTGGTGCTATCATGTGGCTTTAAATTGGACACTGTAGACACCCATCCTAGTTGGGATCTTGCCTCATGGAATTGGACCTCTTGTAGCAGAACTGGGGTATACCCCTCCCTGGTGACAATTGAGGTCTTTTGTCCCTTTCTTCCAGGCTCAAAGATGTACAGTCCATGGATGAACTGAAAGATGTCTACAACCACTTCCTGCTTTATTACGGTCGTGACATCCCCAAGATGCAGAATGCTGCCAAGGCCAGTCGCAAGAAGCTGAAGCGTGTAAGGGAAGAGGGAGATGAGGAAGGTGAGTCCTAAGAAAGAAAACCCAGGTGGCCTGATGGCCAAGACCCCTTCAAGGATGCTCTTGACTGGGTGCCCTTTGAGGCTTCTCTATATGGGTGAGATCCTTGGGCGTGATTAGAAGCTGGAGCACTAACTCTTCTGGTGTTTTTTTCCCAGGTGAAGGGGATGAGGCAGAAGATGAGGAGCAGAGGGGGCCAGAGCTCAAGCAGGCGTCCCGCCGAGACATGTACACCATCTGCCAGAGCGCTGGGCTAGGTAAATGCTAGTTTGGGACCTGGGCATTCCAGCTTTGAGCAAGGGAAGTTCCCTAGTATTCACTGGTGGATAGGAAGAGGATTTAAAGGCTAGCTGGGTCAATCACCCCATGCCCACCTGTCCCAAAGTAATGGTCCATTCTCTGCCTGAATTCTTACAGTAACAGGAAACACATGCTCTGAGGGAGAGAGTATATCCTATCTTTGGGAAGTTCTTTTATTAAGCTGTAACTTCCACCTTAGTTTTAAGCCTAGAAGTCACTTAGGGAATATCAGTCTTTTCTGCCTTATAACAGCCTGTTAGGGGTTCAAAGGCAGTTCTTCTTATTGTTCTCTCTCTCTGATCTCCTCGTCTTGCTCATTCATGACCCCTTTAAAATCTAGTGCCCACAGTTGCTGCTCTAGACTTTGAGAGCCAACAGGATTGTCAGCCCACCTGCTGCCTTCTCTCTCCACTGTTTGCTTTAGATGGCCTGGCCAAAAAATTTGGGCTTACCCCTGAGCAGTTTGGGGAGAACCTCCGGGACAGCTACCAGCGGCATGAGACTGAGCAGTTCCCTGCAGAACCCTTGGAGCTGGCCAAGGATTACATATGCAGGTAAGCATGCGGTAGGTGACTGGTGGGAGGACAGGACTGAGGACCAAGGCTGGTACGCATCCCGCAGTTCCACCTTTTTCCCCACAGCCAGTTCCCTACACCAGAAGCCGTGCTGGAAGGTGCCCGCTACATGGTAGCCCTGCAGATTGCCCGCGAGCCCCTTGTCCGGCAGGTGCTGAGGCAAACCTTCCAGGAGAGAGCCAAGCTAAATATAACGCCCACCAAGAAAGGTAGAAAGGTGAGCCGGGCTTTGATCCAAGACATAGCTCCAGCTCTCTATTTGATTGCACTGAGGAGTTTCTCGTCTTCATGCCTAGCCGAGCTGTCTGCCTGAGAGCAGAGATGCAGTTTTATCTCCCGCGGCCAAGCCCAGCCTGTGCAAGGGCTAATGTTTCTCTCTCGATGTGTGCAGGACGTGGATGAGGCCCACTATGCTTATTCCTTCAAGTACTTAAAGAACAAGCCTGTTAAGGAACTGAGAGATGATCAGTTCCTCAAGATCTGCCTAGCTGAAGAGGAAGGGCTGCTCACCATTGATATCAGCATAGATATGAAGGGAGTAGAAGGGTAAGCAGAGCCCTGGGTGGGGGCTTTTGCGGGGGCACTTGAGGAGGAGGCTGTTGGAGAGAGGGGTCCCTGAGAAACATGAGACATAATTTCAGAATTGAGCAAACCGTTGTCTCTTGTTCACTCAGTCATGGACATTAGGATATGACCTTTTCCCCATCTCTGACACCACAGCTTTGTGTCTCCTCAGCTATGGCAACGACCAGACGTATTTTGAAGAGATCAAGCAGTTTTACTACCGAGATGAGTTCAGCCACCAGGTGCAGGAGTGGAACCGGCAGCGCACCATGGCCATCGAGCGAGCTTTGCAACAGTTTCTCTATGTGCAAATGGCCAAAGAGCTCAAGAATAAGCTGCTGACAGAAGCCAAGGAATATGTCATAAAGGTGAGGACAGAGACTTGTGATCGTCACTGGTGTGTGTTCCCCAAACTAGAGCTGCCTTATTAGTAGTCCCATAACCAACAGGAAACAGTGGGGGCTAGTGGAGCATAATCTGAGAGGGGGTGCAGATAAGGCCAGAAGGGTCATCTCCAAGACCTCCCCACTCTACTGATCTCTCCCTCCCTCTCCCCAGCTCATCCATACATTCTTTGTTTATATAGCTATTCTCTCTGTCATCTCCTGTTGCCAAGAGTAAGGTAGCTGTTCAAGTTGTCAGCCTGCCAAGGACTAGAAACCTGTGACGTGTGATATACACCTGTGCACACGTACATGCATTTGTTTCCTTAGCACACTTGAGCCTCCTGATCAGGGCATCTGCTGTGTCTCCTCTCCAGGCCTGTAGTCGAAAGCTGTACAACTGGTTGAGGGTGGCTCCCTACCGGCCAGATCAGCAGGTCGAGGAAGATGATGACTTCATGGATGAGAACCAAGGGAAGGGCATCCGAGTCCTAGGCATAGCTTTCTCCTCAGCCAGGTAACTGTCCATCCCTGCCTGCCCAGCACCCTCCCTTACTATCTTCCTAATCTCATCCTTCCCCCATTCCTATCCTCATGCTGCTGATGAGTGCACTCATCTTCTGCCTGTCTGGTAGAGATCACCCTGTGTTCTGTGCCCTGGTCAACGGGGAAGGAGAAGTGACAGACTTCCTTCGGCTGCCCCATTTTACCAAACGGCGAACTGCCTGGAGAGAGGAAGAGCGGGAAAAGAAGGCAAGTGGCTAGGACAGGGACTCCTGAGTGTACATCTTGAGTATATCTGATAATTCAGCAGGCATAAATGTCTGTGGTCCAAGCACCGTTCTGTGCAAGACCCTGATCTGATCATCTCTGACCTTTCATCTCCTGGGGTAAGCCTAGCTTCCATGGGCAGTAGGTGGCACTCAGGTTATCTGGTGCAGAATTGACTTGTGGCTTGAGGCCAGGTCCTGGGTTTTGTGTGCTTCTGGGAGCCGCTGTTATTGCCTCTGTTCCTCCCAGCATCTGGGTCAGCCTGTTCTGGGAGCTGAAAGCCACAGAGGCATTAAGCCAACCTTTTCCAAGCTTTAACCTCTCAGTGTCTCTTTGTCCAAGGAAAGAGGAGTTTGAATTCATCTGGTTTGTTTGCTCTGATTTTTTTCCCTCCTAATGGCATCTTTCAATTTTATTGAGAGAGCTCCTTTCTAAAAAGAAGTACTTCTTAAACAACTATTTACAAAAAAAGAAGAATCTCAAAATGGAGATTAGAATAGTCCTGTCTACCAGGCAGCAGTTCCTATACAAAAAAAAACAAAAAACCCAGGTGTGTTTAATTGACCACAACCCAGGGGTAAGCCCAAAGTATAATAATCTTAGAAAATACTATAAGATGTATAATACTCAAATCAGAGGTCCCAGGCCCCTTGTTTTGTGTTCTGGTCAGGCCTCATATCTAGGGTTGAGCTTTCTATTTAAAGAGGGACAGAGACTTTGTTGAGGTGCCCACCCCATTGGGCATGTGGCTATACAAAAGGCCATCTGTGCATAGCCTGATTGGCTTTAAGAGATGACAGGGAGGTATTAGATTCCTCTACTTAAGAAATTAACAGAGCATATGAAAGTTGTTGATAGCAGCTCAAGAAGGAATAAGATGTGTGGAATTTCCAGGAAGAAGGGGAAAAAAGCAATTTTATGGATGGAGGTCCAGGAACTTAAGCAGATCACCAGTGAGAAGTTCCCTATGGCCCAGATAAGGCTAATAATCAAGCTCACGTTATGTGCCACTCACTGCTCTTTCATAACGCCATTGTCATCCTTACTTTGTTATACTCATATTTTCAGCAAAAGTCACACATCAGAAATAAAATAGACATCAACAACCTATAGGAGGACAACCAGGTGTGTGAGTCATTGGAAAGTAAGTCATAAGGCACTGTAGTAGGAATTGGGCATCTTTAAACTAAACAAGATTTAGGGAGACATACCTGCTCTTTAGCCTTTTGAAGGGCCCTCACGCCAAGGAGGTTAGGACCTAGTTCTTTGATCAAGTTCTGCCTAATCAAAGCTAGGACTGGTGACTACATATTATAGGGAGTCTAGTTTTGGTTCACAGTGAAGGAAAACATTTTCCTATCTGTCCCTCACTGGCCACTGGCCAGTGGCTACTAGTAACATTGGAGTGAGGTCCTAGTCAGTAGAATGGCTAAGCAGAGGCAGCATGGCCAGCCATCTGTCAGGGTTGGGGTGGGAATGGATCCTTGGTGGCAGCTTGGACCAGGTAACCCTTAAAGATGCTTCCAACTTTTGCTGAACTCTGGTCTTATAAGATCTTGAGCTACTTAGGGGGAGAGAACTGTGAGAAATTTCCTATCCCTATCATTGCTGTTCAGCTTCAATTTTTTTTTTTCAATCCAGGCTCAAGACATTGAAACCCTAAAGAAATTTCTTCTGAATAAGAAGCCTCACGTGGTGACAGTTGCAGGAGAGAACAGGTAGGGTGTGCTTGGGATTAGCTGTGACCCTAAAGTCTCTCTTCCCTTACTGTTGAATCTGGCATATGCCTATAACAGAGAGTGCACATGTGCCTGTGTAGAGCCTTGATGATAATACACCCATCCTCAGGGCTGTGGATAATCTTCTTTGCCATGGTTTCCTCCTGTCCCTTTATGTCCCTCTTGAGGCTCCAAAGCTCTTTCCTTCTTGCCTTCCCCCTGCATCCCAGCCATAAGATTATCCATCGCTGAGAAAGAAACAGCCCTAACCAATATCCCTCATCCTTCCAGAGATGCCCAAATGTTGATTGAGGATGTGAAGCGCATTGTGCATGAGCTGGACCAGGGCCAGCAGCTGTCCTCTATTGGGGTGGAGCTGGTTGACAACGAGTTGGCCATTCTCTATATGAACAGCAAGAAGTCCGAGGTAAGGCTGTGACCCCACCTCCAGGACCTGCCTAGGTGACTGCTCTCAATCTCAAGGAGATTTAATAGGGAAACAACCTGTTCACTTACCCATGCAAAGGCTTTCCATTTTGCCTGTCATGGTTCAGATTGGGGGTCCCAGGAAAAGAGGTCCCAGAGGGGAAGAGAACGTGACTGAAGGCCAGAATGATTTGAATTCCCTCTTGATATTGGAGCTGGGGCGCTTTCAGGCCCTGCTGACCCCTGTTTGACTCTAGGCAGAATTCCGGGATTACCCTCCAGTGCTGAGACAGGCTGTCTCCCTGGCCCGACGCATCCAGGACCCGCTGATTGAGTTTGCCCAGGTGTGCAGCTCTGATGAAGACATCCTGTGCCTCAAATTTCATCCGTTGCAGGTGAGTAGGATTTGGCAGGCAGACCTAGCTGGGCAGAGTAGTGCATAACTTTAAGCCGCCCTGCCTGCTGTATGTTGACAGGAGCACGTGGTGAAAGAGGAGCTGCTGAATGCCTTGTACTGTGAATTTATCAACCGAGTCAATGAAGTGGGGGTCGATGTCAACCGTGCCATTGCCCACCCTTACAGCCAGGCCCTGATCCAGTATGTCTGTGGCCTGGGACCTCGAAAAGGGACCCACCTCCTGAAGGTAGGATTGAGTTGAATCAGAAAATAAGAAAGGTTACCATTTTATTTAGCTTTTCCACTGAATACACCAGTATCATTTTATAAATCATTAAGGCCAAGGTCAGAGAAGTATAACTACTTGTCTAGAATCACCCAGCTTGTGAGTGGACCTCTGACACAGGTGACCAAAGCTATGTTCTCCCCTGCTGTACTGAACTGACTCCTGGGAAAGAGCCATAAGGCATGATTAAAATAGATGGAGGAAAGCAAGGGAATCCTAGACACAAAACCTCAGGCTAGTGGGTTTTTCTGGTGGGAAGAGAAAGGGTTTCAGAGATAGGCATACAGGAAGCTTCAAAAATATTGGTAAGGGTGCAGATTGTAGCTCAGTGGTTGAACACTTGCCTCCCATGTATGAGGTCCTGGGTTCAATTCCCAGTACCTCCTTTAAAAAAAAAAAAAAAAGTATTAGTAATATTCTTTTTCTGAAGATGGTGATGGGTATTTGAATATATATTTTATTAATGACTTTTGTGTTACACGTTAAACATACTCTTTGGTAGGTATGCCATAGTTCATTAAAAATAACCTATTTAATGGCAGATGGTATGATGTCAGTTAAATTGGAGGTGGGGGCAAAATTCCCTTCATGGAGGGATGCACAGAGAAGAGACCTGAAAGCAGACTAGGGAGGTGGGGCCTGCTTCCCTCGCTGGCTCACCCCAGGCCTCTTCCCCAGATCCTGAAGCAGAATAACACCCGGCTTGAAAGCCGGACTCAGCTGGTCACCATGTGCCATATGGGTCCCAAAGTCTTCATGAACTGCGCTGGCTTTCTCAAGATCGACACAGCCTCCCTGGGAGACAGGTGATAACCCTCTGCCTGGGTGGGCCAGGAGAAACTCCCTTGGGCTTTGCTTTGGGGTTTCAGGGTATGAAGGCTGCCTAGGGACCACAGCCATTTAAATTAGGAAAAGTTTTAAAGCAAAGATGAGGAACTTGGATTACATCAAGAGCCACTGACCTATGGAAAAGATCGGTTTAATTACATGAAGTTTTTTAAAAAGAGCCAACTTAGTTCATCCATTAAGAGCAGAAAACACAAGATTTTGTTCAGTAAACACAAACTTGTTTTGTTAGCATGGTTTAACGTGGCCAGATAAGGGTGGGAATAGCAGGGGCAATGGAAAAGAAATGTGGGGATATAAGGAGATAAGGAAGGGGGAGAGAGTTTCAGTGTGTTTTGAAATGATGTTATTAAGAGAAAGTTCTATTCACTTTGGACTTTGGACTTCACTATTGACCTCTTCCTCTCCAGAAGTTATCAACTCAGTCTTTGGAGGATCTTTTCCACTGGCACATAGCTCCTCATTCAGTAATGGAAATCAGTGGGGAAATAGGCTTCAAGTTCTAAAACTTCATTTTCCACCCAGCTTTGCTGTAACACTCCACGAATAACATAGGTCCATGTGAGTGCACGGGCAAGACCAGCCTGGGAAGGCTTTATGGGGGAAAATAGCTGGCAGCAAATTCTCAAAGGTCTTCTTCCCCCCTCTGGCTTTATCTTATTATAAGACTTGTATAAGTTCATTATATGAAATTCAACATAAGAAATATTATGCAGAAAGTGGAAGTCCCCCATAATCCCACCCCCCAGAGATAACTGCCATAACAATTTGATGTATACTACAGTTTTTCTAAATTTTATTTTTGCTATGCATTTACTAACTACCCATTTACTACAGAAATGGGATCATATGGTTCATAGTGTTTTGCAGTGCATATTTCATATATTGTGGCCATCTTTCCATGTCAGCACACATAGACTTATTTCTTTTTAATGGCTGTATAATATTCCATTGTATGGAGGAGGTACCCTAATTTATTTAACCAGTTCCCTGTTCGTGGACATTTGGGTTGTTACCAGAAGCTTCTTGTTCTATATCCTGCTCCTTTTCTGCCTTCCCTTTAGCACTGACTCATACATCGAAGTCCTTGATGGTTCCCGCGTCCACCCTGAGACCTATGAGTGGGCGAGGAAGATGGCAGTGGATGCCCTGGAATATGATGAATCAGCTGAGGATGCCAACCCTGCAGGAGCCCTGGAAGAGATCTTGGAAAACCCAGAGCGGCTCAAGGACCTGGACCTTGATGCCTTTGCAGAAGAACTGGAGAGGCAGGTGGGTGGCAATGTGATAGGCCTAGCACAGAAACCATCCCAAGCGGCCCAGTTGGGAGGAGACTTGGGCAGCAAATCTCCAGAGACAACCCTGATGATACTATTAGTGTGGGAAACTTGATCCTCTCTTTTCCCTGCCCTTGCTGTCCTGGGTTTCTCAAGATTTCAGACTGTCACAGAGCCAAGGAAATACCTCAGATACTGCTTCAGAAATGGGAAGGGAGAGAGCTGGTAGGGTGTTCATAAGTAGAGTTTCTTTCTAGGCCCTCTTTCCTCTTTTTTTTTTAAGGAGGTACCGGGGCTTGAACCCAGGACCTAGTACATGTGAAGCAGGTGCTCAACCACTGAGCTACACCTGCTCCTCTTTCCTCCTTTCTAACAGAGCAGCTTTGCCTCTATCTTTTTTACACACTGGGATTCCATGAAGCAGATTTGAGTTACAGAACAGTGTTCAAGACCAAGAAAAAATTGGCAAACTTTCTTTAGTAAATGTTGAAGGAAAAGAAAAGACTCCCCCAACAGGAGCCAGTTGGTCTTTTCCTTTTCTTGAAATCCTCCCTGCTGCATGGTTCAGGTTGGGTAGCAGTAGCAAGGCTCTTGATGGGCTTCTTCCCTAGGGTTATGGTGACAAGCATATCACACTGTACGACATCCGGGCAGAGCTGAGCTGTCGGTATAAGGACCTTCGGACAGCTTACCGCTCTCCCAACACAGAGGAGATCTTCAATATGTTAACCAAAGAAACACCAGAGACCTTCTACATTGGTAAGTTCTGGGTCTGTTTGGTAGTTCCCGGGGGATATGGTTGGCGGGGCGGGGGCTGCATTTATGGTAAAAACCAATCAAGCAACCATTCCAGCAGAATGGTTTACATTACATAAGTGGACAAGACCCAGGGGAACTTTCAAAAAGATTGTAGAGGGGAGTGGCTGTAGCTCACTGGTTGAGCACCTGCTTCCCACGTACAAAGTCCTGGGTTCAATCCCCGGTACCTCCTAAAAAAAAAAAGATTGTAGAGCCCTGGACTGAAAATCAAATTATGCTTGTAATCTGCTATGGGATCTTCATGGAGTCATGTGTATAGGCTGCAAGCTCCCCAGTCATCAAATTAGGGGAAGATCCCCTCTCTTCTCAAAGATGAAAAGGGCATCCATGGAGATAGATGAAGGTACTGTAAGACAGACATGTTGTCACTAAAAGCTTGGTGGAATGAAGTCACCTGTCCTGTTCGTTTAGCCATTTCCTGTTCTCTTCTTCTCTTCCCGGTCCTCCTGTCCCCTTCCAGGAAAGCTCATCATCTGCAATGTCACTGGCATCGCCCACAGGCGTCCACAGGGTGAGAGCTATGACCAGGCAATACGCAATGATGAGACAGGACTGTGGCAGTGCCCCTTCTGCCAGCAGGACAATTTCCCTGAACTAAGCGAGGTATGTGCTTAGTTTGGTGTTAACGTGCTCTGTGGATTGCCTCAATTGAAGGGTCTCGGTGCCCTAGAAAGGAAATCAGGAATCGTAGTATTTTAGATCATGTCTTACGTACCGAGCAAGTGCACAAAGAAAGAAGAGGGGTAGAACACATACAGGCTTACTGTGAACGCCCTCTATATGTAACCTGAAGTTATCTGTGCTTGCTTTTTTCCTGACTCCATTCTCTCACCCTTTAATCTTTGTTTCCTATCCTCTAGAGAACTAGCTCAACTGGATTAGGAAATGAGGATTTTAGTTTTTTACCTACAGGCCAGGTGCAGTCTCCCTAGTTAGAAATGATCTGTACGCTCCCTTCCATTTTTTCAGTGTCCACACGCATTTTCATTTTTCCCCACATTCCTCTAGACGTTGTCTGCCTTTCTGATGGTCAGAAGTCCTGAAAGCACCTTGATAGCTTTTTCTAGGTCTTCCATTATTAGTCATGAGTTCCTATGCATGAGATTGTAAAAGAGACCATTTTTCTTCAACTCCATCCAATAAGAGACGCTGGTGTGATTTGTCCAGGAAATATGAAAATTCAAAATGAGTTCTGAGGAGGCTGACATAGATGCTCCTTATAGCCTCTAGGTCAGAACAAAACGGGAGGGGCCTCAGGTGCTAGCAGGACATAGTCGTTAGGCAACATAAAAACTCATGGCCAGTGATGCCAAACACAAGTTAGGAATCAAGGAGAGTTATAGGTGTTCTAGTCTCTCTTGGCAGGTGGCTAAGTCATGTTTTCAGACTGTGATACCAGGTGTCAGTGGTGAAAGAAATTACAGTAGTGTGGCAGCTCTTTTCTGAATGTTTGTTCTTCAGAATATTAATGATCAAGTTCCTTTCCTCATGCCCTCTTCAGGTGTGGAACCACTTTGACAGCGGTTCATGCCCAGGTCAGGCCATCGGTGTCAAAACACGGCTAGACAATGGCGTTACCGGTTTCATCCCCACCAAATTCCTCAGTGACAAAGTGGTAAAGCGGCCAGAAGAACGAGTGAAGGTAGATGCCTGGCTGGGCTAAAGCACTTAGTGCAATTTTCAGCCACCCAAATTGGGCTCTCCTTAACTTTGGGCTCTCCCCAGTAGACGTTAGGCTCTGTTCCCAGTGGCTACTGGTGGGGAGAGAGTTTCAGAGAGGATTTATAACTAGTTGAAAGAAGCCAGAATGAGAAGCATCTGAATGAGTAGCAGCTTTTGTTCACTGCCTTTGTGAACTGTCGTCAAGTTGGCAGGCCTTTGGGTGAGGACATTCTCTTCCCGTGTGGGAAACTGCAGCTTGGTCCAGTGGGCAGGAAGCAGGGCCCAGCATTACATGCTGAGAAACAGAAAGGCTCTGCCTGTTTTATTGAGGCTAGGCCAATATTGCATTAGGAGATAGAAAAGAATGTATGGTACAGCCCTTAAGCATAAGGCAAAACCAGATGACACCCAAAAAGAATGTTTAAATAGTCTCCACCTGAGAGGGTTTGGAGTAAATCTCTTAAGTTCTAGTGTTTTCCTGCCATAGCTGCCGTTTATTATGCCCCCATTAGATACCAGCACTTGACATTACAAATACTAAGGTAGGGACTTAGGAGGGCTGGGGAAGGAATTCCCAGTAAATGAAGATAGGGAGATTTTCTAAAGAAAGGCACCTGTGCACAGCGAAGGTATTGAGAACAGATAATATTTTGCTCCCCGCCCCACCCCCCCGGTCAAAAAAAAAAAAAAAAGGGCATTTAGACTTTTGTTGCCCCCTGGGAGCAGTAACTAGGCACCTTTATGGGAGAAGGTAGTAGTGCCAATGACAGGGTGGGTCCTCAATAGGCTCCAGGTGGCTTTCCTGCCTAGAGTGGGAGGCAGTGGCACTAGAAGTCTGCAGACCAGGCTCAACCCCAGATTCTTGATGTGCCACTTGGCTTTGGGCAAGTCACTCCACCTTTCTGCCCGGACTTTGGTTTTGTCTTATGGAGAATAGGGCATCGGGCAAGATAATCTTTGTCCCTTCCAGCTCAAATGTTCTGTGGATCTAGGTGGGAATGACTGTTCACTGCCGCATCATGAAGATCGACATCGAGAAGTTCAGTGCAGACCTGACCTGCCGTACCTCGGATCTCATGGACAGGAACAATGAGTGGAAACTGCCCAAGGATACCTACTATGATTTTGATGCTGAAGCAGCAGACCACAAGCAGGAGGAGGACATGAAGCGGAAGCAGCAGCGGACCAGTGAGTGTGCCCCGCCCCATCCCTCTGCACCCTGAATCTTGGCAGCTTTCCCTCTGCCGAGGGCTGCAGGATGCACCTGCTGCAGTGTCCCTTGGCTCAGCCTGCCGTCAGGAGTGGCTTCTCAGCTTTGAGTGCTGAGGCCTGGCCAGATCATGAAGGCTGTCATGGGCACGCTGGAGCCCAGGGCCTCTTGAGTCACATTTTCTTTGCTAACACACTATGACTCAAAGCAAAGCATCACTCTCAGCATCCTAGGAATCCAGCTCAACACATCCTCCACATTAGAGAGTCCAGGTCCAGAAAGTCTCAGAATCCCATAGTGGGTCACAAATTAAGCTCTGGTTGTCCCATTGCTGTCAGCTCCTAGCCCCATCACTTGGTCTATACTTCTTTCCTGCCGTCTTCAGCATACATCAAGCGAGTGATCGCACATCCATCTTTCCATAATATAAATTTCAAGCAAGCAGAAAAGATGATGGAGACCATGGACCAGGGTGACGTGATCATTCGACCAAGCAGCAAGGGTGAGAATCACCTGACGGTGACCTGGAAGGTCAGCGATGGCATCTACCAGCATGTGGATGTCCGGGAGGAAGGCAAGGAGAACGCTTTCAGCCTGGGAGCCACCCTGTGGATCAACAGTGAGGTGAGAGCCAGCCCCACTCCTTTTCCAGAAATAGGCCCATTTCTGGCTGCTTTTGCCTGATGTTAGTAACTTGTATGCATCATTTGTATTTTAGCTCTGCAGAGCAACAAAACAGGTTGTCTGTGAAATGAGTCATTTGATCTGAATTTTGTATATTTTGCCATCTTCTCTGTCCTCCAAATTTTAAAATAGACTGCCTAGAGAGGGCCAATGCAGGAGTTGAAAATAAATGCACTTGCACACACACTTACATAAAGTTCTTCTTTCCTGTTTTCAGTGAAGAAAAATCTTGTGAAGCTCCCTATTATTCCCAAGCACCAAGGGAGATTCAGAGTTATGATTTAAAGTACTTTGTGGGAAGCAGGTGTGGCTCAGTCGATAGAGCTCCCGTTTACCATATGGGAGGCCCCGGGTTCGCTTCCCAGGGCCTCCTTGTGAGGGCAGGCCAGCCCGCGCGGCGTGCTGGGCTGATGCAGCAGGACCTCACAGCAAGGGGGAGATAAGCAGACACGGAGGAAACACACAGCGAATGGACACAGCAAGCACAAGCAGCAAGGGGGGGATAAATAAATGAATAAATAAATCTTTAAAAAAAAAAATAAAGTACTTTGTGCCCTAAAAGCTCCATAAATCATGCATGACTCAAACAGATGGATAAATTGAGGGGACCTGGCAGTGGAGCGAGGCTACAACAGGGCTGAGAAGCCTGTTCTGTGGGCTACCCCCTTCACTCCCAGGTGGATGTGAGGCAGGGCCAGGAGTCTCGGTTCCGGCTGTGACACGTGGGGTCTTTACCTTCTTCCCACAGGAATTTGAAGACCTGGATGAGATTGTTGCCCGCTATGTCCAGCCCATGGCTTCCTTTGCCCGGGACCTTCTGAACCACAAGTATTATCAGGACTGCAGTGGTGGGGACCGCAAGGTGAGCCCAGGCCCCTCCGAGGGATGACACCTCCCAGTGACTTAGGATTTACAGTTTCCCTTCAGTCTAGGGATGCTGAGGTGGTGAAGGCCATGGACACCGTGTATGCGCCAGACCTTGTGTACCCAGCATGCTACTAGCCCAACCTCTCCCCCTCATTCTACCCCCAGAAATTAGAGGAGCTGCTCATCAAAACTAAGAAGGAGAAGCCCACCTTCATCCCTTATTTCATCTGTGCCTGCAAGGAACTGCCCGGCAAGTTCCTACTGGGATACCAGCCCCGGGGTAAACCCAGGTGAGCACTGGTGCTGAGAAGGTGCTGCCGCCGGGGTCCACAGATAGGCCAGAAGGGGAGTTAGAGGTCCCCAGAGCAGTCCTTGCTCTGCTTCTTGCCTGCCTGCCTTTCTCCTCTTACCTGCTTCCAGTGGAGGTGGAGGATGGAGGTGGGGAAAAAAAGTTCCCCAAGAAGGGTGTTCTCATCAACCCCATGGGGAAGGAGTTCCCTTCCCCTCATCTCCCTCCCAGGGAGTGTTCACCAGACACTCTCCCCACCTGGGTGGCAAAGCGCGGAGACCAGCAACTGGTCTCCTTTCTACTCCCTGCTTCACCCTCACCAGGGAATTTCAGCCCATTGTGGCTCGCTGTTGCTGTGGGTACTAACTCTTCTTCCTGTCGTCAGCTTCTGTGTGTAACTGACAGGCTGGCTTTCTAAGGTGTTGGCTTGGTCTCCCTGGTGCTCACCCAGGACATACAGGACAAAGCCAGCTGCTTCAGACCTGCTTCGGTGTGTCTGGTACACAGGCCTTTTCTGCCCAAGCCCCACTCCCATCCTCCCGTTGGTCCTTGGCCAGGGCAGAAGCAGTTTATCCCTGGACTGACTGCTCTTAATGCTCAGCTTCGAGTGTGTGAGTAGGAGCTCAGCAGCCGGATGACGAGAAGCCCTAGACTCTGGACCCTGTACCATTAAGGGCACGTCTGGAATGTTGTGCTCGTTTCTGGAAGCCCTTTCTAGCTGACTCACCGTGCTTCCAGAGAATGGTGGCCACGGCTAGAGGCAGGCTGAAAACTGTCCCATGAGGAACAGTTGAGGAGATCAAGACCTTTACCAGGAACAGAGACAACCTGATGGCTTTCTGTGGAAGGGGAAACAGACTCTCCTTGTGTTGCAGAATTAAAAAACACTTGGGTAGATTTAGGAAGCAGAGTTTCAGTATCTATCCTTTATTGAGCATAATTATGCTTAGATAACACGATCAGTGCTTTATATACGTATTTTATTTAATCCTCACACTTACCCTGTTAGGAGGTTTAAATGCTGTTATTTTACAAATGAGGAAGCTGCGACTCAGTTTGCTAACTTGGTGCAGAGTCACAGAGCTGGTGAGTGGCAGAGCTAAAATGAACTGAAACCAGGTCTGAACTCGGAGCCCATCCTCTTAACCACTCGCTGTCCTGCAGATATTGAGGGCAGACTCACCACCTTCCATGGGTGCTGCAGAAAGATTCCCGCTTATGAGTTGTGCTTTGCTGCCCTGGGAGGCCCCCTCTAACCCTGACATTCTTTGACCTCAGTCTTTCCCTCACCTGTAGTACACAGTCATCATGGTGGCCCAGACCCCATCAAGCCTTCCTCTGCTGGCCTGTGGGGGACACACGGGGCTGCTGCCCACCTGGCCTGGACTGTGCTGTGCCGTGCACTGTTCACCTCCCCATTCAGGGTCAGGGACTGGCGCTTTCACCTCTCCTTTCCCCCAGCACCCAGTATGGCTACTTCACATGGTGGAGATCTGTTCTGGCCGCTCTCTTCTGGCTGTTCCAAGTGGTATCTGATGCATTTTTCCTTCCAAAATCCCAGGATAGAATATGTGACAGTGACCCCGGAAGGATTCCGGTACCGGGGCCAAATCTTCCCAACTGTGAATGGACTTTTCCGATGGTTTAAGGATCATTACCAGGATCCTGTACCAGGTGAGTTCTACTCGCCCCTGACTTGTGGAATGTGGTTGGAGAGACACTTGGGGCCTGGTCAGAGTAATCACTGGCCTTTGGTGGGAGGAGGTCACACCTAGGCTGTCATTGCAGCTGCCATACTCTTCTCCAGCCTCCTAGAAGCAGGGAGCTTCTCCATCCAGTTTGCCCATGCAGTTTCCCTTCCTCCCTCCCCCTACCCTGTGTCTCTCCCAGCCCCCTGAATTGTGAAACTACAAAGAGGTTTCTGGAGGGATGTAACTAATAGTAGCCATTTCCTGCAGGCATCACCCCCAGTAGCAGCAGCAGGACCCGGACACCTGCTTCTATCAATGCTACCCCAGCCAACATCAACCTCGCAGGTGAGGAGCTTGTGCCTGGGACTGGAGGTGGGGGCGATGGGAGGACAGAGCTGGAGGAACTTTGACGCCATCTCCCACCCTGTGTGCTTACAGACCTGACGCGGGCTGTGAACGCCCTGCCCCAGAACATGACCTCCCAGATGTTCAGTGCCATTGCTGCCGTGACAGGCCAAGGACAGAACCCTAATGCCACCCCAGCCCAGTGGGCCTCCAGCCAGTATGGCTATGGTGGCAGTGGAGGGGGCAGCAGCGCTTACCATGTATGTGGCTTGGGGAGGAGGCTCCCTGCAGGGGCAGGGGGTGGGGGCAGGCAAAAGGAACCGTCATCCTTCACCAGCCCTTTATCAGCCCATGCCCGTAGACTGGCCTCTGGCACTGCCCTTTACCGGGGGCTTCCTGTGCATAAACAGGGCTGCCATGCCTAAGGTACTATCTCCAACAGATGATTCCCCGGGACCATTTGAGGGGAAAGGGAAAAGAGAGGACCTGGCCTTTCCACAGAGTCCTTGGGGATCTTTGGGACCCTGACCCCATGAGAAACCCTGGGTGGTCGGGAGTTGTGGGCCCCATCGTTGTGCCAGGTCCCATCCCTCCAGCCTCCTCCTAATAGCCATATAGGCTGCCACTTCTGCCATTCAGAACCAGGAAGAGGGTCGGCTGGACATCTCTGTGTGGAGGCCAACTTTTCAGCTTGCCAGAAGTTCCCAGCCAGGCCAAATAAGCCCAAAGGCCATTCCCACTTAACTGTTCGCCCTTCCCCAGGTGTTCCCAACACCAGCCCAGCAGCCAGTGGCCACACCACTGATGACCCCCAGCTACTCCTACACGACCCCAAGCCAGCCCATCACCACACCGCAGTACCATCAGCTACAGGCCAGCACCACCCCACAGTCTACACAGGCCCAGCCCCAGCCCTCATCCAGCTCCCGGCAACGGCAGCAGCAGCCAAAGTAAGTACATGAACAGTGGCACAGAGGCGGGGGGATTAGATGAGGCAGGTGCTGTGAATCTCCTACAATCCCATGGTCCAAGTGAGTCCCACGGGGGACTGGTTTCTAGGGAACAAAAGAGGGCAATGTGGGCTGCTGCCCATAGGTACAAGGTCCTTTCTGCAAGAAAGTGGGAGCTCACCAGTGATTGGTGGGAAGCCTTCCTTCTGGAGAGTCCTGATCTCCAAAACCCCATCTTCCCCCTCCCAGGTCCAACAGCCATGCAGCCATCGACTGGGGGAAGATGGCAGAGCAGTGGCTACAGGAAAAGGAGGCAGAGCGGCGGAAACAGAAGCAGCGGCTGACACCTCGGCCCTCCCCCAGCCCCATGATCGAAAGCACCCCCATGTCCATCGCAGGCGATGCCACCCCGCTCCTGGACGAGATGGATCGGTAGGGGGCCTGCTCCTCGGACTCTGGTTACCTCTGAGGCTGAGAGGCCTGCCGCCCACTGCCTCACGCCCTGCCCCTCCTTTTCTGTCCATAAAGTGGCGTGCAGTGACGTTCTCTGGTGGTCAGCCTGGATGGGCGACAGGCTGGACGGTCTTGCGAACTTGAGCTCAAATATACACTAGGCAACAATTCTCCCCCTCCAGGCCCTCCCCGACCACCTGGCCTGGGACCAGGCTGGGAGGGGAGTGTGGCAGTGGGGAGGAGGAAGAGAAGGATGAGGAAGAAGATGAAAAAGAGAGTGAAACAGTTTTGTATTCTACTCTCTATAAGCCATCTTGAGCTTCTGCCCCCACCAGACTGTGGGCTGTGACCGGGGCACCAAGCTCAGCACATGAGTCTCCCCTAACTCTTAGGGGAGAGGGATGCTATTTATTCAGTTTGGGGCAGGAGGGAGACGAGGGAAAGTATTTCTGACCCTGCTGCCAACAGCTCGGGTAGTTGCTCAAAGCAGGAGAGGGAACACAGCTGAGCAGTGCTAACCTGCCCAGCCCCTGCCTGGCCACCCTCATCCACCTGCTGCTGCTGCCGCCGCTTCCTGCCTGTCATTTGAATAAACAGTGTTTCTACAGAGCACTTGCCAAAGCCTTTCTCTCCAACTCTCCGGTTTTTTGAAGGGTGGCTTTTAAAGCAGTGTGTGGAGCTATGAGGACTCCTCTTCCAGTTCATCAGAAAGGCAATGATTCATTAGAGTTAGGAGCCAGCGTTTTCTAGGGTCACATGCCCCTCTTCCTAGCCCTGCGACCTTATGCGTGCTGCTTGTCTCTGAGCCTGCTTTCTTCTCTGTACAATGGAGATGCTCATATCTACCTCCCGGGACTTATGTGAGACCTGAGCTAGGCGGTGTGTGGAGTGCTTGGCCCAGTGCCTGGTACATCATAAGCCCTTAAACGTCCACGGCTCTTAGCACACTTACTCGCAGCCGCCCCATCCACTTTGTTCACTGGCTGTTGGAGAACGGGTTTCTGGGTTTCTCAACAGCTCCTCTTCCCTTTTTGCCAGCTGGGCCTTGGTCTTGGTCTCTGACTCAGGATGGGCCCCCACCTCACCTGCCCCCCTCCCCTCCTCCCCTCCTCCCCTCGCCATGGAAAAGGGAGGTGGGGATATTGCAGGAAGGCAGCTGGCTGGCTGCCTTCCCCCCTCCCCGCTCCAGCCAGCCTTACGGCCTCTGTTGTTCTGGACTCCTGGTCTCTCCCGTTTATTCACAAGGGCTTCATCTCGCGGCTTTGTGAGTGGCTCAGCAGAGAAATCAAAGGCCACTGCTGCCCAAACCTGAGAAGCTCCTCCCTCTGCTTTTCTTCATTCGAGATCTCTCTGCCGGGGACTCATTTCCACTTCCTTGAGCACAAGAGGTCTACAAGGGCCTAGCAGGAACAGGGCCATGCCAGCTGGGAAGATCCTTTCTCCTCTGGTACCACAAGCGCCTGCTGGAGCAGGTGGAAGCGTTGGCAGACCCCTGGGGGGCTGTCTTGGTACCCACCTTCCTGGGGACCGCTAGGAGGAGAGAAATGACAGGCACAGTGGCACAGAGTGGGTAAAAGTTTCAATTTATTGTATCACTGCCAACAGTACTGCCTATTTCAGAAGCAGAGTCCGCACAGACCAATCTCCCAGTAGAGGGGAAACCCTCCTGCCCACCCCCAACTTGGGTGTGTGTACTCTTCTCCTGTGCTGGTACTAGGAATGCTAAGAAGAAACGGCTGTACCCTTCCCTTTCCCCTGGTAGAACAGTAAGGGTCTCCTTCCCACCCACCTTCCTGTAGCCTTCTTCCTTGAAAGCTGGATTGCCCTTCAGAAACCCCTGCAGCCCCGAGCCCCGTGGCTCCAGCTCAGATCTGAGTCCCTCCCCCGCCCCAGAAGCAGCCCCTTTGGGGGGAGAGAGAACAGCAGCAGGGGGTTGGCTACAGGCCGCACGGCATTTATTCTTCACCCTCGTCCCCTGACCTCAACTGAGATTGGGGTTTGACACTGGGGGAGATTTCCTCTTGATTACCTTCCTGGCTTGTGAGACCTTTGCCCCGTTCTTCTTGGCCTGGGCCATGTTCTTCTCTCTCTTCTTGGTTGATGAAGATTCCACAATCTCCTCACTGGAGGGCTCCTCCTGCCCAGCGTCGTTGTAGCTGTCCTCACTCTCCAGCTCTTCCCGGCTTTCTGGGCTGGATTCCGACATCCTGGCCAACTCTCTGGGGCTTATTGATCGGCTCAGGTCTGGAGGTGAAGATTCGGATTTAACCGGGCTCTTCTTTTTAGTCACCTTGCCCTTCTTGACTTTTTTCTTCAGCTTTGCCTTGTCCTTGTCTGTCTCCTCCTCTTTGTCTTTCTCTTTTTCCTTTTTCTTCTTTACCTTCTTCATCACCTTGCTGCCCTGGACTTTCCCTGTGGGGCTCTCGGAGCGCCAGATGGTGATGGGAGCTGCCAAGTCAGGGCTGCCAGTGGTGGTGCCAGTGACGGTGCCGGGGAGTCCTGTGTCAGGGGGCGTGGTGGTGGGCCCCACCTGGGTTGGGATGGGAGGCTTGCTTGCTTCCTCCTCTTCCTCCTCTTCATTTAGGTCATCTTCCCCAAACTCATGGTGGATGGGATGGTGAATCACTGCCACAGAGATGGGCCTGTAGCTTTTGCACCTGTGAGGATGGAGGAGAGGGGGCCAGAGGGTCGACAGGGTAGGGGGCAGTGCCCCCTTTGCCCCCGTTGGCCTGCCAGTACTCACCAGCCGTACCAGACCCGTTCCACACACTCTTCTTCTGGGATGAACTCAAAGCAAGGGGACTGGATGATGTTGAAGCAGGCTGGGCCCACATCGCGGGAGCAGGTCTGCTCTGCATCTTGGGAGCTGCTGCTGTTTGTCTTCTCTGAGCATTCCTTCACCCTGCCATGCACAGGACTCTCAGCCTGCCTCCCCCTACCCGCTGCCATGACTCCTCGAGGGCCCAGAGCAAGAAGCCTGAGGGACAGTGGGCTTCTGCCAGACTCTGCTCAGGCTGCCAAAATATCTCCTACCCAGAGAAAAGTCAGGGTCACAACCCTGGAGCTGGGCTGCCAGTGCCAGATCGAGGCTCGAGGAGGGGGGATTTGGAGTCTGGCTCTGCCCCAGGAATCTATCGGGCTATGGGTCCCCCAAGGAGGAGGGGCCCTTACCTGGAATCACAGTCACAGTGGTTGATGGCATGCAGGTGCAGGTTGCAGTGGCTGTAGTCAGGGGGGAAGGGGTGGATGATGTGCCCAGTACACTGCTTGTGTTTCCAGCAGCACCTGTCGGCCTCTTTGAATTCACCTGAGGGGATAGGGATCCGGGTCACCTGGGCAGCAGCAGCATACCTCTGGGCCTCTTCCCCTCAATCTAAAGGCCATTCCAAATTCACCTGTCTCTTCCCTGCCTCAGACTGTGTCTAGGGCCCTCAGCCCAGTAAATCCTCCGGGTGCCAACACTCCCCTTTCCCTGTCCAGTGCATGAGCCCCCGGCCCCTGCAGACTCGCAGGGAAATGCCTGGTGCCTGATAAACAGATCCTCCGCCTTGCTGTCCTGTGACACCCTGCCTCTTCCCCATCACTGACTCCTTCCTGCACCCCTCAGCCAGCTGCTCATGGTTATCAGCTACCCTACTCCACAAGGTGCCTAGGTAGAAGACCCTCCTGACATGGTAGGCTGTGGAGCCCGCAAGCCCCCATTCAGAGTCCCCTGCGATTGTGGCCAACGACAGCAGCAGCCTCAGTTCCTACGCCTCTGCTGCACAGGTCCAGGAGGCCCACGGCCGAGCCCTCACGGCTTCGGCAGCCTCTCCTGCCCCAAGGTGGCCTCCTGAGCCTGGAGAGGAGCTAGAGCCAACCCCACCCCTCCATCCTACTTACATCACTCTGGTCCCCTTTCTCCTCCTCCTTTCTTCTCCAAGCCCCTTTTTCTTCTCCCTCCTGATGCCTTTCTCATGCCTACTCTACTCTTCGTCAAACTCCCATTCCCCACCCATTCTCTGTCCCTAGTCCCTAGAGCCCTAGATTTTTGAGCAACCCCACCCCCCAGCCTGAACCTACGGCTCCCTCCAGTCTACCGTCTCAGGCCACCGTCCAAAAAGTAAGCTCATGAGGTGACTCCATGTGTCTGTCAGCCTGAGAGCTCAAGGTCCCACACACCAGGCAGAGGACAAGAAGGTGTCAGGTATGGGGGACGGACGTGGCTCAAATGGTTGGGCGTCCGTCTCCCATATGGAGGGACCCGGGTTCGATCCCCGGGACCTCCCGGTTAAAAAAAAAAAAAAAAAGGTTGTCAGGTGCACCTCCCTGGGCAGCCTTACTGGCAGTTCCCTCTGAACGCCAGCTCCACCTTGGCCCAGAGGAGGAAGGGGTGGGCACTGAGGAGTTGTCATGGCAGCCTGGCATGGGGAGTTGGGGCTGGCTAGCTCCCAAAAAAATAGGCCCTGAGGACTGTGCTTCTATCCAGCCCCCATAAGGGGTGGAACTGGGGCGAGACCTATACTGGCCACCAGTATGTAAGTGTGTTCATCCCAGTGGCCTTAATGCCTTAGCCACATTCCTCCTCCTTTGCCTGCCCCCACCAGGCTGTGAAGATTCCAAGTTCCCCCCTTGGTGACCTCTCTGCTTCCTCTCTTCCTGGGGGAAATAAGGAAGGGATGGATGGCAGGACCTGGCTGCAATATCACCACCATGCTGCTGAACTGGGGCAAAGCACAGTGGAGTGGCAAGTGCCCTGAGCTTGCAGTCAGACAGACCTGAGTTCAAATCATGGCGCTGCCACTTACTAGCTGGGTGACCGAGAGTAAGTTAGCTTAACTTTTCAGACCCTCCATTTCCTTAGCCACAAAATGGGGTTATAGCCATGTCGCATGGTAGTCAGGAGGACTCAATTCAGGATGGAAAACGTGTTGACCATAAAGTGCTAAAACAAAGGAAAGGGGTGATGGTGGTCGCAAGGAAGGGGCCCTCTCTGGCTTCAGGAAAGGATGGGGTGGGGGTGGCAGGCCTGGGTAACCCTTTCAGAACTAAATACTTCCCTCCCTCCTTCCTACCCCTCCCATTTGAGGGGTGGTGGGGACCCTGGGGGTACAGAAACCCCCTGGACGCACCTTCCGAGGAGAAGGTAGATGCATCAGTGCTAGATGCCACACCAGCCAGCAGATGTCCTCTCTCCCAGCTGGGTAACCTGTTTATATCTGAGAGAGTATAGAGTGGCAGCAGCGGCAGCAACAGCAGTCCCCTCCCCATGCCATTCATTCACCAATGAGAAGCCCCCAGGTGTCAGGCCTCAGCTGCATCCTAGAGATGCAGAGCTTTAAAAAACTAACACCCAGCCCCTGCCCTCAAGGGATTGGGGGGAGGGAGAGGGGGAGGGGGATGAGGGCGGAGGTACTTGAGCAGATAATGACAATAGTGTGATACAATACAGACACTGATAGAGGGGGAAATGGGGAGGGGAGGCCTAAGGGGGCACAGCACAAAGGCACCTACTGAGACTGGGGGAGAGGGTTTTGGAAGACTTCTTAGAAGAAGCAACATTGGAGCTGATTCTGGAGTGGGGAATAGAAGTGAGCCAGGGTCTAAGGCAGAGAGAGGAGCTCCAGAAATTGTATGTGGAGCCTGGTCAGAGGGGATGTCAGAGCCAACCTTCAACTGGGGCAGTAGCTCTCCCCTGCAATCACAGGATAGCGTCTGCCACTTCCCCTTTCCTTCCCACAACTAGCTTTGTCCTTTGGGGCCTCAGAGGTGAGCCCTGTTTAAGGAAAGGACGCTGATTGCTTGGGGACTTCAGCCAGGCCTTCAGTGGCACTTGATCATCAGTTCCTTTTTCTGTTTCCCATAGCGCAGTAAGTACTTAGCATGTATTCAATGAAGGAATGAATGAGAAACCTCAAGCTCTTCCTCAAAATTCCTACCCCACTACTGTTCCTTTCAGCGGATAACTTCACCAGAAATTATCTGCAGCTGCTCCCAGCCTCACCAACTCTTCTCCAGTGTGGGGAAGGGGCGTCCTTCCTTCTGCCTTCCCAAAGCACCTGAGCTCTGGGCCCCAGCCAAAATTTCACCTTCTCCCTCTTTACTGGCTTTTTGCCAAAGGCTATGAATATCTTTGAACAAACAAAACACTCTGTTCCTCCCTCTACCACTGCCTACGCCTCCCTTCCTTTTCAATCCAAGTTTATTCATTCATTTAACAAAGATATATTAGGTGGCTTCACCAGGCAGCAGCGATGGAGGCCCAGTTCCTACCTTCCGTGAGCTCAGGAGGTCCACCTCACCTCTTACTTCTTCCACTCCAGCCACCTGCAACACGGCAGCATCCCGGTCCCTCTGTCAGAACAGCCTAAGCAAAGGCCACTAGTGATTTCCTAACAGTTAACCTAGTGGCCTCCTTTTTGTCTCATCTCATTGACCCTCTTGACCACTCAATTTCTTTCTTCTCCAAACTCTCTATTCCTTTGGTTTCTATGACAAACCTTTCTTGTCTTTCTTTTCCTACTCTTTTTTCCTGCCTCTTCTTCCTCTGCCAAATCTCTTAAATATTGGTGACTACCAGGCTTCTGTCCCTGATCCCTTATCAGAAGACTCTCCAAGTGTGTCCTGGTTAAAGTCATCCATTCCCATGGTTTCAACATCCAGCAATAAAGTGACTTCCAACCCAGACTGCTTTCCTGATCAGTCAATATCCTCACGGACTTCCCCAAAACATCCTAAACTCAGCATGTCCCATACGAACTTACCATCTTCTCTCTACCGCCCCCCCACCCCACCCTCTGCCCATAACCCTCCTCTTCTTGTATCTCCATTGCAGGGAGCAAGAGAAAATTAAACTAGAAACCTGAGGATCATCCTTCCCCTCACAGCCACACCAAGTTGGGGAAGGATGTTCCTCAGGTTTCTAGTTTAGTTTTCTCTTTCGCTTTCCATAGCCCCTTCCCAATACCTCTTAAATCGATCCCATGGCCTCTGTCTTGGTTCAAACCATCACCTCTGACCTAGATAAGTCCAGTAACCTCCTGCCTGGCCTCCTTGCCTCCTGTCTCACTACTCTCCTCTATTCCTCACAATGCAGCCAGACTGGATTTTCTAAAATGCCAATTGGACCACCCACATTCCTCCTCTTCAATAGCATTCCATTGCCTTCCGGATCTAGTGCAAACTCCTGACCATGACATAAGAGGCCCCCAGGACCCGGGACCTGGTTCCTTCTTCAGTTGTCAGTTCCTCCCACTCATCCCTTTCTCCTCTCCCACCTCTCTTCCATTCTTTCTCTCCTGCCTCCCACTCTCCAGAAACACTTACTCATTTTGGAAAGAAAAATGCTATCCAAGTAGAATACACCATGCCCATCTTGTTGTCCTTTTACTCTGCCATAGTACTTGGAATCTATGACATTCATGTACTGTTTTTGGAGCTCCTTGAGAGCAAGGCCCATATTTCATCTGCCTCTGTATCCATAGAGCCTTGGGTATGGAAGGAGCTCAGTAAATGAGGTTGAGTGAATGAATGGAGTAGAAGAGAATAAATCCCCGTTTCGAGTCACAAAGAAGCCTTGGATTTGGAGACTATGCCCAGGGTTCAAGCCTGTAGGATTTTCTAGAAAAAGAGAATTGTCCCAAGAAGAGTACCTTCTCAAGGCCAGAAACTTTGCTGGAAAAAAATATGCCTTGGATTCAAAAGCCCCACCAGCACAGTCCATTCTATGGGTGGAGACAAGAGACTCCCGTCCAAGGACACTAGTTAATAGATGGCAGAGGGAGGATTCAAACCCAAGTCTTCCTGGCTCCACAGCCTGTGCTCTTTAGTTTGGTATACTTAGGGTTGGCTGGGGAGACACATGTAAACAAAGGGTCACTCCATATGTTATGAGTTTCATAGTTAAGTCTTAAAGCAAGAGTCAGCTCCTTATCGAAAACCTCCTGTCCCCCCAGCTGTCACCCTCCTACTACCACTGCTTATTAACTCCAAGGCTGCCAATCCCTCACCCTCTGGTTTTTACTCAATCCTGGCTCTCCACAGCCTCCTTATTCAACCCAGCCCCTAAGGTCAGGCCATTGGAGCCTGAGCCAGGGTCAGGATTCAAACTTGGCTCTGACTCCAGGCACTGTTACTGCTCTTCCCAGAGTCACCATGAAAGAAGCTCATACCCAGGTTCACAGCCAGTTTATTTTCTACTAACTCCTCCTAACCCCCTTCACTCTGAATGGGAGGAGGGCAGGAAGGCCAAAAGGAGCGAGAGGATTGAGTAGCTCTCAGAGCTGAGGGCCATCGGCTCTCTAGTTCCTCAGAGGGCAGAACTCCTGGCTCAAGAGTGGACCGGGGAGAAGGGGGAAGCTTCATGATTAACGAGGAGGGCGATAGCTGGAAAGGGAGAGGGAGGACTGTGGTCCCTTTCTTGGGAGAGCTTTAATCCGGGGCGCAGGGCCCGACAAAGAACTCACAGGTGATGCTCATTTGTACAGTCTTGTCCCCGTCCCACGGGCCGAGGAGCAAACCCCGCCCTTGCGGCACAGGGGCTGGCGTTCCAGGTTGGGCACCAGCGCAGCCGAGCTGGGGAAGGGAGGGAGGGAGGGAGGGACCAAGGCAGGGAGGAAAGGAAAGGGAGGGGCAGTGTGCGCGCGTCTCCTGGGAAATGCCGCCCTGGCCACGCCCCCACGTGGAGGCGATTGTGACGTCACGCCCGGAAGCCCCAGACTCCTCCTCGCCCTCAGGGTCTTGGAACTGCGCTTCAGGGGCCGTGGCCCGGGTCCCCGGCTGCACGACAGCCAGGACGCGGAGCTCCGGTCCCCCAACAGGCGATCCTCTTCGGTCCTCAGGACCCGGGTCCTGACTCACGGGCCCCGGGCTCGGCGTGAACCCGCCCCCAGGCCCTAACCCCGCCCCAGCGCAGCCCTTGGCCCCGCCTCCCCGGTCCGCGCTCAGTCTTCGGGTCTCCGCGCTCCGCGGGTCTTCAAGCCAGGAACCCCCGTGCCACTCCCCTAGCTCGAAGCCCACCCCAAATCTGCTGCCCCGCCCACCTCCTACCCTCGCTTCCGCTCTCCTCCCAGTCGTTGGCCTTGCACTCGGGCTTTTCCGTAGTCCACCTTTCAATCGTCAGTGTCGTCCTGACCCACATCGCTCTCAGCCCAGTTCTTCGTGTCTACTGGACTGAACCTCAGCTTGGCCAAGCTCAGTCCAACCGTAAACCCCCGTCTCAGCTTCGCACAAAGTCCAGCCCCTAAGTCCGCTTCATGCCTGCCCAGTCCCCCTCCCCCTCCCCCAACTCCAGGCTGCGCTGTCTTCCCGGACCAACTCTAAACTTCAGCCTCGTTCTTCATCCGGGGCCTCCGGCTCCCCTCTTCGTCCCACCTTCAACCCTAGCGCCTCCCGTCTCTCAGGCCTAAACCTTAGCTCGGCCGCTCAGGCCCAGCCCTCTCAGTCCCATCCCTAGTTTCTTGAGGCCGACCCCCAGCTCAGGCCTACCCCAGCCGCTAGCCCCGCCCAGGCCCCGCCCCCAGCCCCGTCTTTAGCCCCGCCCAGGCGGGCTCTC
>JAQZBX010015051.1:0-37935 GCA_029593785.1 Cabassous unicinctus
ATCATTAATGACAAGAAGAAGAATTTTAGTAATATATAATCTGGTTTACTCAACCCCAGGCCAATTAATGCAGAACATCAGAACAGTAACTTCTGTCTTTTCTCAGTCCATGGTTCCTTCTAAGCAGCAACATCAATAAGTAGAACAGATAAGAATATGCAATTACATTTCTACCTGTTAAGATCTGACCAGAGTTACAGAGTTACAGGAACTATGTTTATATATGTATATCTATGCATATATGCAAATATATAATGTATTATATAAATCATTTTGGTTTATTTTATAAAATCCTATAACTATATCTCACTTTAAAAAGAAGAATAAAAAAATAATTCTGCAACTAAACAATTCATCTTAGTCCAAAACTTGCATCCTTCTTAAAGTTAAAACCTTGGAAGACTATTCAAGAACTATGTAAGAAGAGACAGATATGTCACAATTTAAAATCGACTGTAGGATTATACAATCCTCCAGCACATTGTATAACCTGCTCTGACGTAAGTCAAAAAGAGCTTTTTTATTTTTTATTTTTTTAGGAGCTACTAGGGATTGAACAACTGAGTTACATCCACTCCCAAGAGGTATTAATTTTTAAGTAAACATCTATTTGGATAAAACATAAACATAGAAAAATGCACAAAATCCAAGTATCCAGATTGATGACTTTTAGAGTACATCTGTGCTTTTTCTTGAGTACTTTGGCTCAAGAAAAAGAGGATTTCTACTACCCTACCTAGTGCCCTTTTCTTTTCACTACTCACCTCCATGTTTACACACTATCCCGAAATTTAACACATAGACCAGTTTTGCCAAAAACAGTCACTAGTGTAAGTACATTTACTTATGATAAGGAGAGTTTAATAATAAAGCAGATTCTTCATCAATTCATACCAATTTAATATTGTAGGTAGCTAGCAAATAAGCAAGAACTAGATGATTATAAAAGTCAGAAGCAGTACTTAATATTATATTTATCATATATCTGAAAGCACTGATGCTACCCGTCATAGGTCTGACTAATGGTAATAGAATCTCAGACTGGGATCTGGCCTCTTACCCCTTTGAAGCTTTGTCTTCGACCTAATTTGACATTGGTCATTGGGAGTTTGAAATAAGGAGCTGGAATGCTTAGTGTCAGATAGAGAAGATGGCCTTGAGGGAAATGGTTGAATTTGAATTGTAGCAGAAACTGTTGAAATCCTTTTTGTCTGGTTTTAGCCTTTGTCAATACAATATTCACCTTCACTTTCTCCCAAGCAACATGAATAGCCCTGTATAGGAATTGGTAAATGAGGCATGGAGAATGGGGTGGAATCAAATTGAGTGAAATAATTTCAGCTGCTGGGAACTCCTAATAGGCATGTAAACAAGAAGGGGTTTGTTGTGTGTGAACGCTCTCGTAGAGGTGCATGAACTCTTATCTCTTCATGCTGGCTATGTTTGCAGTGGTTCAGGTTTAATTTGAAACAGTCTCCCAATGGTTCACTTCCATTCAAAACGGAGACCAACTCATGATTTTATTATTTTTAGTTTAGAACAAAGGAAAATCTTTTGAAATAACAGGGCTTTCAAGTTGGTAGGTTACATGGGACTCGTCATATCATTTTTCAAAGTTTCTCTACAGTATTTGATATTTAGCTAAAGAGATAGAGGGATTGCATTTGATGCATATTATTTGTGAGAATTAAAAAAAATAGAGAAGAGTCAAGCCTAAAAATTTCTGTAAGACTTGTAGATTTTTAAAAATAGGTCTAGACATTACCTTTGTCTTTCTGACCCCCACGTTGCCTTTGCAAATATATCATTATTGTTTCTTTGTTGTTGTTAGAAAAGTAAATAAAAATAAATCTTTGATATTTGTGTTCCCAGGGTTTCAGTTTCACTTGCTAGGTTAATTTTTCATTCCTCACTAATATTTTCTAGGAGACTTTTGAATCCTCATACCAAAAGACTGTTTCCCATTTTGAGACCTGTGGTGCTTTGACCACTACTGTTTTATATATATGGTTAACAAAGTATTTTAATTATATAAGCTATTGAAAGAGTAGCAGTTTTACAATAAATATAGGACAATAAAAATGTTTCTTTTCACAATTAACTGTACGCATAAGGAATGTTAAGAAAGAATTCATTTAAAGTTTATACAATCCTCTGGAACACACTAATATACTGCTTTTAGAGATTTTAAATATGATGGAATTTCCCCCCCAGTTTTCCTGTGCTCTAAGCACAGGCTTAACATATGACAAAATTATGTTTAATGCCCACTTCATTTTTTGTTTTCCCCACTCTGCTTTTGAGTTTGCTAGTTGCTCAAAAAGAAGCAGAAAAGAAAAAAACTTTAATCAAAGTGTTTTAATTGAATGATTTGATTTGAGTAAATCAAGTGAATAAATCAATATCATTCAAATTCAACACGTCAAGGGATAATAAAATATATTTGTAAACATTTTAATCATTGACATAAATCTCAGTTTATGTCCTATTTATGGACTATTCATTTTGATTTTGACCAATTGGAGCTAATAACCAAGATTATTCCCATCAAGGAAAAGTGGAGTTGGAACCATGAAGTACTTAACATTTGCAACAGAGAATCCTCACTTAGAATTAGAGCATGGCTTGGGTCTCTTTTGGGTGTAAACAGTGTTCTTCTTTAGGTGTCAAACTCTCACTGAATCATTGCCACAACACTCCAGATAAAAATACAAAAGGCAACTTTTTAGCTACAGCTTCAAGGTGGGAAAATTACACCTCAGTGGAATTCAGTAATTTATTTCAGGCTAGAAAAGGAGGAAAACTATCTCTAAGTGTCTTATGTTCTTTTTTCTCATCAAAACCATTTTACCCTCAAACTAATTATGAGAGAAAAGTGAATTCCAAAACCAATATTGCTTCAGATAATTGGCTGTGTGGCAAATATCTATCAATAGGATAGGTCCTTCTAAAGGAGATCAGTTAGTACAGACAAAATCAAGGACTAGTGAAGATTCTCCCCTGTTTTCTCTTCTTTAAAATAGGGATGGGCAAACTACAGTCTGAGGACCCAATCCAGCCAGCTGCCTGTTTTTTATAAATAAAGTTTTGTTGGAACACAGCCATGACTATTCATTTATGTGATTTCTAAAGCCACTTTCATGGTACAACCACAGCAGAGTTGAGGAGTTCCAACAGAGACCATATGGCTTGCAAAGCTGAAAATATTAACTATACTTTCTGGCCCTTTAGAGAAAAAGTTTCCCAATCCCTGTTTTAGAAAATTAATCTCACATTTCATCTTTGATTACATGAAATATGATTAAGCGTTGTGACTGATTCACTCTGTTTTTACTCCTTTTTCAGTGCCTAAACCCAAATAAACCTGAATAATAATAAAAATAACAATAATCTCCATTATTGAGGTGTTAGAATGTTCCAGTTAATGTACTAAAATGGGTATTTTATGAATTGTTAACTTTGTAATAATTTGTTATGCAGGAATAGAAAACTAATGTGGTAGGTATTCCTGTTTTGTTGACAAAGAATCTGAGGCATAGAGAGATAAAGTAATTAGTTAAGTAATAATTAATTTTAATAAATTCAGTAAGTAATTAAGCATAAGTAAGTAATTAAACATGAGTAAATAATTAAGCATAAAGTGTATATGGCCTGGGCTTAAATATGTGCTAAAGAAACCAAGTTTTGCCAGAGTAGAAAATTTCTTAATGGGGAATCACTTTATTGAAGGCTTTAGGAAAAATAAAAAGGACAGATGAAGTGGGACAGGGTTTGGAAACATATTTTTAACCCTCTTTTGGCAGGAGGTATAGCAGAAACCATTTTTTATCACCAACTCCATTAACAGTTCTTAGCAGAGAGCTGATTCCCAATTAAGGAAGATTAAGATTGTTTTCAAAATGCATGCAAAGTCAATATCCACGTCCATCTAGCAATCCTTTATAGCTATGCTAAAATATAAATTATGTGTTTTTAACTACTCAGCTAAAACATAGAAATAGAATGTTCTGGGTTACTTTAAGTGCCTTTGCAGTTGTCCATGATAAATGATTTTATATTTAAAGGAATTTGCTTAGATATCAGGAAATATTTGCATGACTTTCTGTCCTCGAGGCCTGTTTCTAATATTTCAATCTATTTTATTTTATTTTGGGGATGATGATCATAAATTGCACCTTAGTACTTTGCTTCATAATCACATTTATTCTGATAGCCTCAGTCATTTTGCACATGTCCTGAATCATTACCCTTATTTCTATCATGCATGTTTCTGAAAAGCTGCTTAGACACATTTTAGAACAAAATAAGCATTACATTTCAGTAGTAATTCCTTATTTTTATCTAAGATTCATTTACTGAAATTTTTACACAACCACCATTTTCTTTCTCTTCTATCTAACTTAATTCTTCTTTTCCTTGAAGAATGCTAACTCAGTACATAGGGATGTCTCCATTTCCTTAATGCTGTAATGAACAAGAGGCTATTCTTATATTCACCCCTTAGTCAGAGTCACTGAAACAAGGTAAATGCTCATTATATTAAAGAGAAAGAAATGTTGGCATGTATTTCAATTTCTTTTTGTCTGAACAATTTATTAAAATATGTTCATATTTTAAGTTAGAAGAAACAAACATTGTTTTAAATATATCATATGTGGGCTATATTATTATAAGATCATTTCCTTGGAGTCAGTGGTTGGCAGCGCCATTATTTTCAGGTGAGACATTCTATAGTAAAGTAAGCTGATCTGCCTATCATTTAGGATACCAGAAAGCACAGAAATATAAACCTGTGTTTTTGTAAGGTTTTCAATATAGGAGCAAAATAGATGAATCAGAAATTCAGAATATGACCATATTATAATCAGGAATAATTTTATTCTTTTTTTTTTCCTTTGTAGAATTCATTAATATTAAAAAAAGTCAAGGAAAGATGCGTTGTAAAGTTGGAATCAATTCCTGAAGTTACAAGGTTTTGATCACAATTAAGAATAATATAAATGTTTATGTTTATTCTAGGGAAAAATTATTTTGGCAAATATCAGGAGCTAATAGAGCTAGAAGAAATTATATATTTAAGACATTACACTGCATGTCTGTCTAGTTAAAACTTCTTTGTTATCAACCAGAGAAGTGTGCAAAGGAAGCACAAGATTCTATCCCAGCAACATCTGGCTAATCAAAAGTTGAATGGAACTTTCTGGAGAGTACTCTTCCTCAATACATTATACCTGTGTGTACAAAGAACTTCAAACACTGCTTCTGTTTCTATGGTATATCAAAAGTACCACTAAGATGCTGTTTCACCTTTTTCAAAAGTGTTTATATTCAAAATTTCCTAAGCCAGGGAAGTGTAAACCAACTAATCATAGTGTGTGTTCAATATTTAAATGTTAATTCAAATTCTTAACTAAATTATAAGAGTTTGTAATTAGGGGCAAATGTTGACAATTTATCAAAAGCCTAAAATAAAACTTTCTACAGACAGCTAGTTCTTTAAAGAACTATCATGCCTGTTCTGTGTATATCTTTGGGGAAGACATAACAATGTGACTGAGTATAGAGTTTTCATTTAACATTTTATTGAAATGTAAACAAAAGAGCAAATTACAGAGAAAATCCCAGACCAGAAGACATGGTTTGCTTTCTTATCTAATTAATAATAAATAATATTTTTATTATAATAAACTGAGGTCCAGATTTTAGGAAAGTATAACAGGAACTTAATGAATTAAATATTATGAAATATTTCATAAATTTTATTTTATTCTAAAAGATATGGTTAATATCTCCATTTTTATATATATTATAAACCAATATTTAATCTTTAGAGAAAATATGTCAAATGACTTGAAATGATAATCTTTTTATTTATCCTAGAAGAGGCTCTTTTTATTAAATAAATTAAAGAGTATCAAGATGTTTTAAAGGTAAATTTTACTTTCCATTTATTGTAATTATTGATCAATAGCTGCAGAAGTCAATATCTTGCTTTTAGGGAGTCAAGATCAGAGACTATATGACTATAAGAAGAAAATTTGAGTATTTAAACAAAGACCTGTTTTGTAAAAGGAATTTTTCATTTAATCACAAAAAGTAAATAAAGATTATGTGAATAAGGTGAAAAAGATTAATCATTGTTCCTGAATAAAAGAGGCTCTATTTATTAAATAAATTAAATAGTATCAAAATGATTTCAAGGTAAATTTTACTTTCCATTAATTGTAATTATTGATCAGTAGCTGCAGAAACTAATTGGCTGCTTTTCAAACTTCCCCATTCTCTAAGTGGCATTTTTACTGAGACTTTAGTCATCTACTTAAAACTATCATTCTTTTGCATTAACTTATCTTCTATTTATTTTTATTCTGTTATTTTTTTTTACATTTTTTCTTTATTTTAAAGAAAGTTTAGATTCCATAAATGACACATAAGAAATATAGGGAATTCCAATATACCCCAGCCTCTCCCTCTCCCATACTTTCCCTCATTAACAACATTTTTCATTAGTTTGGTGCATTTGTTACAATTGATGGACACATATTGAAGCATTGCTACTAACCATGATCTATAGTTTACATTATGGTTTACACTTTGCACTGCACAATTTTATAGATTTTGACAATATGTATAATGGCTTGTTTCCATTGGAATTTGGGAACAATTCCAATGTCCCCAAAATGCCCCATGTTATACCTATTCTTCCCTTTCTCTCCCCTCAGAACCTCTGTCTTTATATCAGTGTTACAAATTCTTCCATTACTAGAATAATAATGAATCTAGTTTAGTCCATAGTTGCATTCCCCCTTAATGTTTGTTCATTCCTCAATTTGAGGATTTGGGGATAAAGATGCCCACTCTGCTTCCAGTTGAGAGGGGTCTTAGAGTCCATGGGGCAGATGGATGTAACTGTCTTGCTTGCAGTTGTAGATACCCTGTTTTTTGGGATGGGTGTGTTCAATCATCATTTTGTTAGTTGTCATGGGCAAGTCCAATGAACTGGAGAGGAGGTGTTGGCTGCAACTCTGCTGAGATTCAGGGCTCAACTAGCATATGAAAAGCCTGAAGATTTAAGTCTCTGGGATACATATTTAATGGATATAGTGTTAATCATAGGTTTCAATAAAAGGGGCAGAAAAACCCTGGGTAGGAAAATTATAAATGAGTTTAACTTTGATATACTGGGGATATAAGTTATCATATATTCTAAGTATGGCCCACTGATGGGGTGTTGATTTCCTGGGATTGTCTTCTCTACCTATAGTGTCTAGATGTCTCTAGAGCCCTCAGGAGCCGCCTGCTTGAGGCACTGTTTACTGTGGAATTCAGTGAGATCCTCCTGAGATGTACATAAGTGTAACCTCTGGAATGACTTCCTGACTCACTTTGAAATTTCTTAGCCATAAAGACTCATTTGTACTTAATATTTCCTCCTTTTGGTCAATGTCTTTTACCAAATGCATCGCTTGCTGGTGATTGATAATAATCCCTCCGTGCTGGGGAGGATCATCCCTGGGAGTCATGTCTCGTTGCTGGGGGCAGGTAGTGAGTTTATATGCTGTGCTTGCCTTAGAGAGAGGCCACATTTGAGCAACAAGGAGGCTTTCAGGAGGTAACTGTAACTGTAATTGTAATTCAATGTAATTGTAATTGCAATCTCAATTACAGGGATTGTGGTTCGACTTTCTAGAATATTTGCTAGATAATAGCCAGCTCCCTGAACCTATTATTACAGGTAGTCGGCCAGACTTTCCAGGTCTGGTGACTGCTGCTAGTGGGCCAGAGCTTCCTCATCATTGTATATTTGTATATTCAGTCTCCAGACATTAAAGATTTAGTGTGAATGACCAGGGAGTTTTGATATTTTTTTAATGAAACATTATCATTAAGTATCCAAGATACTTAATATACCTTGCAACAATATGAGACAATTTCTCAAAATAAAATAAAACAGCCGCTTACTCAAGCACAAAGAAAAACTTGAGTCTAGATCTTTATAGACAAAGAACAGCTTATGATAAGATATTAATTAGAGTGATTAAATTGGCCACTTTTCAAGCTTCCCTACCCTCTAAATGGCATTTTTACTGACGTTTTAGTCATCCACTTAATACTATCTTGTTTCCTTTAAACTTTGCTAAAACTCTTCATTCTCTGTCTTTCCAAACACATTTATGATCATGCATAAACACATACATACATTATGTTTATATATTTATAAACGTAATTTAAATACATGTATGTCCTGCATATTCTCAGAAATGTTCAGTTAGGCCCTATTTATTACTGGCTCTATATAATTAGTGAAGATGCTAAATAAGACCAGATTTACTACTAATCCATTTGGTTTTCTTAAGGACCTCCTCCCACCTCTTGTTACAATGATATCTCTCAGAACTTTTATTTATGTTTTTTTTTCCATTCTTCTATCCTGTGAAAGCTTCCATAATCAGAAAATGCAAGCTAAAAACCAAACAAATCCTTATTTTGCTTTATTAAGTTTCATCGTACTAAGCTAAATTCATCCAATCACCAGAGTGGTTTTTCAGAAAACTAGTAATTTGGTCTGACTTTCTATGCTTATATGCCTCTTGATTTTAAAGCTCATCATTTGTTTATTCATATTTAATCTTAGAAAAAGGCAATTTCTTAATGATGAGAATGTAGTGACATGTTATGATTCCAGGATTTAGAAAATTGCAACTCCAAAATTGTTTCTCTGATTTTCAGGAACAGATTTGTTTAGCTCAAAACACTCTTAATAGAATGAGTTCTCTTTAGAATACCTTGAATTTTTTTTTTTCAAGTTACTTAGTTACTTTTCCTCAATGAGGCAGTTGTCTGAAAGGATTTTAAGTTGATGGAACAAGTTCTTTATATTATGTTTAAGAAAAGGCTGTGTTACAATCTCAAATGTGTTTTTCTGAAAATGTGATTTTGTTTCCAAAATATTATGTGCTAATTTGAATCATTTTTGTATCTTCTTTTTAAATTCATGTTAAAAGTTACAAATCCACTATAATAAAAAGGAATACCATAAAAAGTTAGAAAATACACATGCCCCAAAAGAAATGAAAATCAACCAAAAATTATGATCTACAGTTTGACCTTGTGATGTATAGATTTCTAGTCTTATTTTATTATTATAAAACATGAGTTTTTTTAATGGAATTTACCCTTTACAAATTTAGTATAGTACTTTAAAATGTAAAAATATGCAACGAATGGAATTTCCTTTAATGTAATTGTGAATGACTCCATAAGATCCCACTACAGGGATATTTAATAACCCTCACTGAGGAAAATTTGAGTTATTTACAGTTTTTGATAACATGGACAATGCTGGGGAGAACATTGTTGTAACTATGTCTTTCCACAAACTGATTAGGATGAATTCTATGAAATGGAGTTACTTAGTCAAAGGTCTGTATTTTTTTATGTCCTCATAGGAATTGCTTGGAAATTTGTACTAAATTTATCGTTTCACTTAATATTAACAGGCTTTTAGCATGAATCTGCATTAACAGGGACTAGCTTTTATTTTTTATTATGTTTTAATATTTATTGTTATAATGGCACATTGTAATTAAATTTTAATTGTATTCGTTTGTTGTTTTCTTGACAAACTTTTTCCCCACTTTTTTTTATTAAACAATTTATTGAAGTATATCATTCATACATGAACATACATAACCTATAAGTGTTCAGTGAACAAGGTGAACTTACAAAGCAAACATGCATAACATCATATGGGGCTCCCACACATCACCCCACCATAAATACTTTGCATTTTTGTGAAACATTTGTTAACAAATTATGAAAGAGCATCGTCAAAGTATTACTATTAACTATAGTCCATATCTTACTCCCCTATACTTTTTTTTTTTTAGGATTTATTTATTTCTTTACTTAATTTTATCCATTTTTACCCCCTGGTTTTTGCTGTCTCTGTGTCCATTCACTGGGCAACTCTCTGTGTCCATTTCCTGCCCTCTCTTCTCATCCTTCTCCTCCTGTCTTCACTGGGATTCGATCCTCCGGAACCTCCAATATGGGAGAGAGGCATCCTACCACCTGCGCCACCTTAGCTCCTGGCTTTTGGTGCGTCTTGTCTTCGCTTTCCCTTGTGTCACTCTCCTGTTACGTCATCATCTTGCTGCATGGCTTGTGGGGTCTGATTACGCACCTATGCACACAGCCTGATGGCGCACCCACTTGCCGGGCCTGGTGGCGCACCTGCACACGGGGCCTGAGAGGCTCACCCTCTTGCGAGGCCTGGTAGCGCACCCACATGCAGGGCCTGGGGGGCTCACCCACTCCTAGGGTCTGGCGGGGCACCTACTTGCAGGGCCTGGCCCCGTGCTCCTTCTATATTTTTCTTTTTTTTATTTTTACCGGGAAGTCCTAGGGATTGAACCCAGATCCTTCCATATGGGAGATGGACGCCCAACCATTTGAGCCACATCTGTCCCCCTGCTATATCTCCCAAGGTTGACCAAAGATACCCAGAGCCACAGTCATTTCCCATACGGGATGGTTATATAATAAATCAAGCTTAGTTCATCACCAGCATTCCAAAAACCAGACCTAGGGAGAAAAACTAAGTTTGGGGACATATGCATGGTTTCTAATATAGTGAATGTTTAGCCTACCCTGATTATCACAAAATCAGGACAGCAAGAATATTTGCAATTTCCTTACTTTTTAAAGTCATTTTTTTAAATGTAAAGTTTATTTAATCTCCTTTGCTATTTTCTTTCCATGGTAATATTCTTTTTTTGATTTGTAAAATCTCTTTAAAGTATTAAAAAATTACCTGTCAAATTTTTAAAATATATTTTCTTTTAAATTACATTTACAAAATATTTAAATATATAAGTGAAACTTTGGGGAGTAGGTGTATCTCAGTGGTTCAATCCCTGGTACCTCCTAATATATATATATATATATATATTTTTTTATATATGAATATATAAATATAGATATGAAATTTATCATTTAAAAAAATATCATTTCTGTATTCCATGTGTATTAGCCAGTCAAAGGGGTGCTAATGTGAAATACCAAAAATCGGTTGGTCTTTATAAAGGGTACTTATTTGGAGTAGAAGTCCACAGATACCAGGCCATAAAGTGTTGTTTCTTCTCACCAAAGTTCATTGCCACATGTTGGAGCAAGACAGCTGCTGACATTTGCCAGGGTTCAGGCTTCTTGTGTTCCTCTCTTCCCGGGGTTGCGTTTCCCTCTGGGCTTAGCTATTCTGGTTCCTCCACAAGGTCAGCTGTAGACTATCAGGCGAACGGCTCAATTCTCTTCTCCTGGGGCCTTCTCCAACATCAAATCTCCAACATCAGAACTGCTTTTTGAAAACCGCTTCTACTCTGTTCTCTGCCTTGCCTTTTATATTCGATTCCCCACCCACCAAGGGGTGGGGCTCAATGCCCTACTGACGTGACCCAGTCAATACCCTAATCATAACATAATCATGCCCAGATTAACAGATCAGTTTACAAGCATGATCCAATTATATTTTTGGAATTCGTAATTACATCAGACTGCCCAACGGCCACACCATGTTACTGAGTTTCTTATAAAAAGCCAATGCAAAGACAGAAATTATAAAATTTGATCTTGGAAATGGAAGCCACTTTCAAGTACTAATACGCTTTCTTTTTTTTTTCCCACATTAAAATGCTTTCAATCCACATGCTAAACATATGTGCTAAGAAACAAATCCAGAAGATAATTCCTTTAAAGAAGTGATTGTCAGCACGTCAGTAGCAACTGGATCCAGACACAAAGCACATTCGAGAAATTTAAAAATACATATATGAAGAAGTTAAATTCCAACACAATTTTGTGGAATTTGTGGAATTGCCTATATATGTCCATGGAAGAATTTTAATGTTTTTTTTGTGTTGTTAATATATGTATTTGTATACATTTTAATGGCTACAATATGTCCACAGGGGATTTTTATCTTTTGTTTAATATATTAATATATGTATTTGTGCACATTTTAAAATATGACACAGGGTTTTGGAGTGGAATTTGGAGAAAAATTCAGGTTTTGGTCTTGGGTTTGTGCTCCCAAGTGGTTGGAAAAGGTGATAAGGCTAATATTTTGCTCATAGATTATACCTAATTTCTTCATTAAGCCTGCAACACTGAAGTATTTTCATCTCCGTTTTATAGTTGAGAAAACTAAATCTCAGTAACTTTCACAAAATCACTAAGAGATAACCCCAAATCAAAATCTAGGACTTTATTATGTCTATAAGTAGAATTGCACACTTTTTCAAAGGTGAAGGAAGGAAAAAAGAGAAAAATAGCATGAAAGGGAAAAGAAAATTTCAAAGGAAAGGAACGAAATAATTAGCAAGAGTAATGGGCAGGAGAAAAATGAGAGGAAGACCAAACTATATGAAAGAAGAAAGTCAGAAAGAAAAGACATAAAATGAATGGCTGCTTCCATGTACTTAGCTTTCTAATTGGATTGTGACATCTGGCCTCTCAGTTGTTAGATTTCAGAGTCCTTGTGGATTTGCATTTGATTAAATATCCAGAAGCCAAACAGAACTTAAATATTCAAAACCTGTCCTTATCTGCTTCCCCAGATCATTTCTCTCTTCTCTTATCTTACCACATTCTAAAAATCATAGGGTGATCACACTGAGATCATTCTTTAAAATACTTGTTTAATAATATAAGCATTATCATCATAATGACCCTAAGTAGAGCAAGTGTTCTCTAGGAGGTGTAGCTCAATTTAAAGATGTCTCCTCTATGGCAGGGTCTCTACCAGACACTGGACACAGAGAACTCATTACAAAGAGTATGGCAGGTGACATTTATTGAACCCTTAATATGTGCCAGGCTTGCCCTAAGTGGTTTACATCCATTAAGTCATTTAAATAAAAAAAAAAACAACGCACAAGCCTATAATCTGGGTATTTGCCAATTGTGGGAGACCAGATTACATAATACACAAGGGTTTGAATCCTGACTCTGTCACTAACTAGATCTATAAACTGACACTAACTAGCTCGTCAATTTATATGTCTGCACTTCAGTTTTCTCAACTGGATAGGAGAATAATAATAATAATAATACCTAGCTCATAGGCCTGCTATGTAAACTAGCATAAAACCCTTGAAGAGTTCCTGACTAATAGTAAAGGCAATGTAAATATTAGGTATCACAATTATTCTCATTTTCATAATGGAGGTAATTGTGCACAGATGTAGTATGTAACTTGCCCAAGGTCGTACAGCTCATAAATGAGCATCTAAGATATAAACTCAGGCTGATAGACGAACTACTTAATTACTAAGATGAAATGAGCCATTTCGTCAAGGAGATCTGGTTTCCTTTAGTGAGGCTGATTCTTAGAAATCAAGATATGAACTCCAGATATGTATATCACTAATGAGAGGCCATTGTTTCTAGGCCATTGTTACCCAGCTGAAAGACCTAGAAAACACACACATACACACACACACACACACATAGGTTCTTTCACATTTCTGCATTACCTATTGTATTTCCTTTCTTCTACAATGAGTTATTTGGTTCCTAACAGCAATATTTATTTATGAGCTCTTTCTTTTATTGCACACAAAACAGTTTTAGATTCACTACATTTATACAACCACTATAAACAAACCAAAAAAGTAGTTTCTTTGTGGATATTTTTGACCTTAGAATATCTATGTTCTAAGGATGAAGTGTGTAATGTCAGAGTACTGTGTTCAAAAGTTACTTGAATTCATTTTTTCCTTGTGTATTATTAATTTGAAATAAAGTTAGGTTTATGTATTTGCTTTTATCTAGATGCAATTCAGTGTTGGTTATTTTATTCTTTATGATTTGATTTCATGTTTGAAAAGTCAAAACTATATAAAAAACATACTTATGAATTCTCATTCCCAGCCCTAATGCCATTAACTCCATTTCCTCCCACTCTCTGTAAGCAGTGATTTTCATTATCCTGAATTATTCTCTCTAGGTTTCTTTCTACAAAACTAAAAGGAAGTTGCAAGCATTATTACCTATTTCCTTTCTATCTTACAAAAAATTGAATTATGGTTTACTCTTATTTGTGTCATTTTAAAAAAATCTAACACTCTATCTTGTAAACCATCCTATAGTCATTCATAGATATTCCTCATGCTTATTTTTTTATGCTTGCTGAGAAATTCGTTGTGTTAGGTAGTATATTTTGTGATTACATTTGCTCATATGAGATTTTGTATTTGTGGAGCTGTATCTTCAGGGTGAATCCCTAGTTATATCTTCATTTATGTCCTGTAAGTTGATTATATCATTCTGTCCTCTCACTAGCAGTATGAGAGGAGCTGATTCCCCACAGCTTCACTAACACCGTGTGGTCAGGCTTTTGAAGTTTTACAAGTTTCATAGGTTAAAAACGGTACCTTGGGGGTTGTTTTCATTTGCATTTCACTTACAAGGAGGAAAACTGAACATCTTTTAATATAAAGAGTAAGTTGTATAACTTTTTCCATAAATTGTTCGTTATTTTGCCCTTTTATTTAATTGGAGATTTGGTCATTTTTCCCCTCAGTTTTTAAGAGTTCTTTATATATTTGCACTTTATCTGTAATAAATGTTGCAAATATTTTTCCAGTTTTTCATTTCTCTTTTAACTTTGTTTATGGTATTTTTGCATGCAGTAGTTTTTATAAAAATGTAGTTGAACATGTCAATATTTTATTTAGTTGCGTTGGATGTTGAGTCACAGAAAGGTTTTCTCAAAATCAGCTTATAAAAGGAAAAACAAAACATGTTTTATTCTAACAGTTATATCAACAATGCTCCTTTGAAAATGGAGCAGGCCCCGATAATACTATCATTCATATATCAAATATAACCCAGGACTGTCCCAGGTAAGCAGGGGCATATAATCACTTCTTTACAGGTATTATCTCATTTAACCATGTAGTTACATGTACATCATTTACTTTGTTCTCTTAAATTTAGATTAAAACCATAACTGATCTCTTTTCTCAATCTAAAACATTTTACAATGCCAATATCAATGGCAGTGCTACATTCTTAGGCAAAAGAATGCTTTGTTTTCAGATATAATCATTTTGAAGCACAATTGAATGTTATGCATATTCTGTCCGTTAAAGCTTCACTGATTAAAGAAAGAATGAGGAGCAACATGCACCTATTTATCCTGCCCAGGAGCTGAGTTCTAGATCTTTATTTTTAATCATTAACAATCAATGCTCTCTGAAGGGAAATGATTAATCAAATTTTAAGATTATTCTAAATTACAGAAATAGATTAACCTTTTATTATTGTTGTAACAAACAAATGAAAAACTCAAAGTAAATGCAACCATCCACATTAGAGGCAAATTATTTTCAGTGGGGCGAAAATTTAATATGCACTGATGCTTTACCTATAGTATTTCATATGATCCTCATGAGAGCTCAGTATAATTGGTATTAACATTCTCATTTAAGAAGGGCAAAACATGAGTCTCAAGGGTTAACTAACCTGCCAAGAGAGGGAGATAGAAAAGAAGTGAGTGGAGATAAAAATTCAAGACTGCATGCCTCTAAAGAACTTGTGTTTCCCACAGTGCTCTGTTGCCTCAAATGAAAAATAAAGTGCTAATTTTTATAAGCACTTCTCAGAAGACAGTGTACTATTTTTATGTGTATGAATGTCATATGTCAGAATGTAACTGTAAGCTCCCATGACACCCAAATTATCACTCCACTTCACACATAGTATAAAGGTGAACTCCATATTCCAGTGAAAACAAGTACAACAAACAGAAAATAAGTTTACTGTAGTCATGCTGATGATCTTCCCGGATCATGCTGGTGTTGGATATTCCTGTGTGCTGAGATAGATGCTTCCTTACTTTAGGTTTTCCCCTATTTTGTTTTCCTTACAAGGGCTCTGTGTTCTTGAAGATGGAAAGACTTCTTTCAGTAGACTGTTAAGAGATGGGCTCGCTTCTTCTCAGGGTCTGAGGAATTAAAGGACGTGCGTAGCCTCAGGCCCTCATTTTGAAAGCACTATCCACTGCTTATAAAATGACAAAGGAAGCAGCAAAGCCAACCTTTATTTTCCTATCTTGGACTTCCATCTATTTAATAATGCCATGACATTTTTATCAGGTTTCCTCCATAAGGCCCTTTCAGAGCACAAATAAAAGAATGAATACAGGAGCTGAGCTTTCTCCTATTCAACTTTCAGCTCTGTTAGCTTTCAATACCAGAAATGTATTTAAAACAGGATAAGGTTTGTTAACTCTTACATAACACTGTCACTCATCCAGATAGAAAAGACTAAAACTACATATGTGATAAGATTTGCAATTCAAATCAAACCATTTCACTTTGAAAATATAGACTGTTTTGAGTTGGAGAAGACAGACATGCAATAACAAGGTTTCACATTCACCTTTAATAATAATATTGTAGTCAGTTGTTCATGAAACTCTAGTTATATAATTTTGGTATATTCTTTAGAGTATATTATAATGAAGACTTTTCGATCAATTTATGTTTTACATTAACTTCTACATTTGCTGTAACATCAGTTTTTAGAAAAATAAGTAGGTCTTTGGACAAATTTAGAATTTAAAAGTATGATAGCTAAAGAAATAGCTTTTTAAAATATTTCAAAAATATTTGTGTATTTTAAACAACATTTTATAAGCTTCATCCATAATTTATCACACAATGAATGAGATTTCTCTAAAGAGGCAGACAAAGAAAATTGAATGGGTATAATTAGTATCTTTCAGAACATACAACAAAACAAAGAACAAACACTTTTCCTAACAGTTAAGCTAATTTTCACTGCCTGTCACTCATATAATAGTATATTAATAATTTAGTAAGGAGTTTACTCCAAGGACTTCACCTTATTTTAATCTCAAAAATAAATTCAACATATTTTTTGAATTACAGAAGTATCAAAATGCAGTTGAATAACAACTTTGTTTATTTTAAAAACTTTCTATAATGAAAAACAGCATGATAAATGTATCCAAGTTCTGTGCTTGAGTAGTGACTGATATATTACAACTCTTTTGGAAAAAAAATTGAAAGCAAGGAAAGCAATATGAATTCAGCATTTATCTACCATGCAAAAGATGGATGAAACACAAATTATAAAAAATGCCTTTGGCATTATTATGCTGAATCTCCTGATCTGAAAATAACCCACTCAGCCCATTTGATGTTCTATAAGCAGCCAAATTTATGCTCCATGACCCTGTCCAAGCCAAGTTGATTTGCCTAGCCGTAGGTATAATCAGGCAGAATCAAGCAGATTCCTTCACCCTGGTGTTTGGTGTTTTGATCTGCAGGGCAATATGACCGGGTGTGATTTGTGGTTGAGTCAGGCAGATGAACTTTCTACAAAGAGAAAGTATAGGACTTTTTACAATTCCTGTCCTTTCTGAGTCTTAATAGACCAACTCCTCCTTGGATTCTGGATTCTGTGTGGTTACCCAATATCCTTTGAATAATTTTCTTAATTATACCACCTCAAGTTAGTTTCTGTTACTTTCAACCAATAGGATCTTAGCAGAAAGTGTCTTTTTACCCTTTGCTTGATAGACCTCTTTATTTTTAATACCAGTGCTTCATAGAACAGTCATACCTCTCAATAAATGTTGTTGGGTGATGTTTACATGGAAAGAATATATTTCATCCCAAATAATTTATATATTTTTACCAAAATGATGGGGCAGGAAATTCAGAGTTGCATTTCAATTTAATTGAGAGACCATCAGAATCATTTTGAGAAGTATGTGAAAATTGGGGATATGCATCTTGGATGTTGCTGGTTCTAACACAAAACCACCTTAACTGGTATTCTTGAAGAGATTCTCTAAGCATTTTAGATACTAATACAGTGTTACCTCACAGTATTTTAGTTACACTTTGGGAAATTTGTTGGGTGTTTTGGTTGATATAAGAATTATACATTTTCCCATTTTAAAAATATACGAAATAAGTGTTCACCTTTTTTGTTGTTGTTGTTCCCTAGCCAAGAACTTCTTACAACCTGAACAGAAAATGCTTGTCCATAGTTTTGCCTGAAAATACTAGAAGCTTACTGTCTACTGGGTGACATAACATTAATACAAAATTGAAAGTGGTGTGTTCCACAAGCTGGGTGCAGAATAATGCTATTGGGAAATTGCAAAGGAAAGAGTGGAAATGACACCTGTCATTGCACAGGAGATATTTGTAACAATTCAAAAAGGCAAAGATTTGAGACTAAGATTTTGGAGCTACCTGCACAGAGATGACAGATGAAACAAGATTGTCAAAATTAGAGTATAGGGAAAAGACAATGTTTTGGCAGCAAGTATTTTGGAGATACTTAGAGTTATGATGGTGTGGCAGTTTGAGATTATTTATGAACCCCTAAAAAGAGAAAGATTATGTTTATAAACTAGTCTGTTCCTCTAGGTGTGATACCCTTTAATAGTATTAAATTCAAAGGTTTTAAGTTTACTTAATTAAATCAATTTAGGGCCTTTGATTTCACCATGTCAGTAAGGTGTGACTCACTCAAGAAGACACAGGAAGAGAGAGAGAAATCCATATAGACAGAAGAGGAGAGAACTTGGTCATTTAGGTCCTGCTGTGTGACAGAAAGGAGAAGAATCAAACAGCTAAAGTACCAGGGAGAGATGAGCCATTTGTCTGATAGTTTACAGCTGAGGAAGCCCTGAGAGACGAGCCCTGTGCCAGCCTACAGCTGAGATCAGAAGAAGCTGAGCCTCCGTAGGAAGGAGAGAATAGGCAGAGGTTACCTGCCATCTTGCTTCAACACATGGCAACAGACTTTGGCGAGAAAGCAGCCTTGAGTTGGACTCTTTAGGGTCTTGTTACTGTAGGCTTCTACCCTAAATAAATACCCTTAATAAAAACCAACAGATTTCTGGTATTTTGCATCAGCACCCCTTTGGCTGACTAATACACATGGTAAAAAATCTTTGAAATTTTTTCAAAATTTCCAAAAAGACCAAACTGGCTTGGTCTTACTCATGATTATATGTGGTTTTCTGAGGAAAGGATCAGAGGCTTTTTATCAAACTCTCCTCTCATCCAGATATTTAAAGAACTTCACCTCTATAGGAATGCATGTCTTGGACAATACTTTTTTTCAAGAAACTTTTATATTTTTTTAATTAAACTTTCTATAAAAAATAATCCAAAGAAAGTATAAAATTATATAAGGAAGGAATATTTTTCCAGTGATGACTTCAGCATTTTCAGTATTTGTTTATTGACTCCATAATATTATTAGGGGGCCCCAACAATGGAATGTTCACATTACCAAAAATGATTGCCCTTACAGAGTTAAACCATAGAATCAACTCATTTGAAAGATGATATAGATAAAAGGAATGGTAAAAAGTGGTTCCCAGACCAAGAAGACTAGACCATAACCTGAATGAAAGTGTTTAACTTATTGATAAAGATCATAGCAAATTATAAAAAGACGAAGTTTCTTTATGAAGAGAATCTTGAGGAAATATCAGAAATATAACACTGGCAGGCCCCATTTTTTCTCCAGTGCAGACAAAGTGTAGCCTGATCAAGCCCCTTGTACTGGAGGTGGTTGTTCCTACCTCAGGTTCCTAGTCATTCAGCTGTGTGGTAGGTTGAATTGTGTACCTCAGTAAAGCATGTTCTTACTCTTAATCCATTCCTGTGTAGAGAAACCCATTGTAAATAGGTCTTTTTAAAGATGTTACTTTTAGTCAAGGTGTGACCAAACTGGCTGGGTCTTACTGGAGGCCTTATAGAGAAGGCCACCAGGAGTAAGCCACCAAGGAAGTAGAAACTAAAAGTCAAAAGATCCCAGAAGAGAACAGAGAAGACATTGCTATGTGCATTGCCTTGTGACAGAAAAGCCAAAAAACATGGCTCTATGGCAGCCAGCTTGATAATGCCACAGTGTTAGGGGAGAAAGCATCACTTTGATTTTAGTCTTCTAATTGCCTCAAAAATATGAGCCAATAATTTCCCATTGTTTAAGCCTACCCATCACTTGGTATTTGTTTTAGCATCTCATAAATTAAAGCAGGCTGTTTTAACCTGATGCCACTTAACATTTAATTCATATACCAAACTTCTCTAGTAATATTTTACACTCATCAAGCAGCATTTGTATTTTTATTTATCTTTCTCTGTAGCCTGCGCAGAGAAAAAGAGCTAATTAGAGAATGCAAGGGTCTAACCCTATTAGTAGTTATATTTATTCTCCAAAATGAACATATGAGTAAGTTGATTATTATTAATCACCTTCCACCATTTCAGAGGATTATAAAAACATGTATAATTCTAAAAAAAAGAAAGAAATGATTGAAGGAGACACTTAGAAAAACAATGTATACTGGAAAATAATAAACCCAAAGGATATGTCACGCACAAAAGTGCAACCACGTGGCTCAGTATAGGTAACAGAGGTGGGACATGCAACATCATGGCTCCAGGATTCCTTGTGATCAAAACCAAATTGAAATCAATTCTATATTGTTCACAAGAATAAAGCAAACATGTTGCTCATAAGAACTGCTTTAGATTTGCTTTTTGTTTGTTTGTTTTCCTGTCTATGAGAACTGGAGTCAATTTCCCTTATTATTGAGATGAAGATATTCTGTGGTAAAGGAACATGACTTTTCAACATTCCTAAAATAGATATTATAGTGAGTGAGTCTATATCATGTTCTCTTGTAATAGCACTCAACGTAGGTCCATGGAATAATGTTGCTATAAGACACAGTAAAATGAATCTGTAAAAATTGAAACAATATTTCCATATATGTTCCTCTTAGTTATGGTTTAATAAAAGGATAGAATTGGTATCTCTAGAAAAATGTATAGATTTCTATTCTCCATAATTCTTATTGTTTTATAAACAAAAGATTTTATGTTATAATCTGTGAAAATAAACTGCAGTGAGGGAATATTCTCCTGGCAATTATGTGCAGATTCATTTTTTTGATATCTGGACAGAGTAAAGTTTTTTAATAAAAATTTAAAATCCTAATTTCAAAATTTGCCTTAATAAATGGGCCTCCATGTATTTAAGTTATTATGATTTACCTTTTATGATAGACACTACTATTATTCATCAATATCTGGTTCCCTTTTTCTTCTTGGGCAAAGCAAAGACTATACTTTCCAAACATTTTACAGTTAGGTAGGGCTGTGAGAAAACATGATATAAGATACTTCTGGGAGAGAAGACTGTGGGAAGATGGTGGAGCAGGAAGCTCCATGAATAAGTCCCTCTACAAAAACAACTCTCGAACTAGCAGGAACTTTCTGAATATTTTACAACTCCAGAGGCTAGTAGAACACTGAGCAGCATCCAAGGAAGAACTGGAGAATGGCTGATAAACTGTGATAATTACTAGTGAATTTCAGCCTCCCTGCAGGAACTACCATCTCCCATCCTCCAGCATCATGGCAGGCAGCAGCAGAAACTGCAGCCCAGGTTCCAGGTACAGCTTGGTGGTGCTAGGTGGGATATAAAGACCTAGTCCACCAAATTCTGGGTATGTGTGGTCTGATGACTCATGACTGTATTTGATAAGCTACCTCAAATCATTGGGGGTAGACTCTGAGGGCAACCATTGTTCCAATGCCCTTTGGGGAAAAGTGGCAGCAGAATCTTAAAGACTGTAGTACCTGGGCTCAAAATAATGGAAATCATCAATTGTAAGAAATGTACCATATACATGTAAAATGTTATTAATGGGGCAGAGTGGGAGAGTGGGAGGGGTTTGGATATATGGAAATCCCCTCTATTTTCTATGTGATTTTTCTGAAACCTAAAACTTCTTTGAAGATAAAGCCAAAGAAATAAGAACTAGGGGAACATATGGAAGAAATTGTCACTGTACATAAGTGTGGAAGGGGGAAGAGATGGGATATATGGGAATCCCTTATATTTTTGATATAACATTTATGCAATCTAAAGTTTCTTTAAAAATAAAAAAAAATTAAAAAATATGGAAAGGAGTTAAAGGGCTCTAGTATCTGGGCTAATTTAGCCTCAGAAGCCATAGGAGAATCTCCTCTTGCCCTTAGTGACTCCTCCTCAATCACTGCCCAATGTGGGATGGAGCCAGCCTGTGCTCCCACTGTGTGTCCCTGACCCTGTTCCTGAGGGAATAAAGAGAAACCCTATGCCTGTATGTCAGTGCCAGTCTTTTTGGTGGAGATCTGAAAGAGTGAGCCAGGAAACTTGTCTCAGGCTCACCCTCCCAGAATGTGTCCTGAGGGCACAGAAGCAGCTTACAGACAGCTAAAGCATGTAAGAAACAATTAAGTGCAAACGGCCTAGTAAGGGTTTAATATCCAGTATATATAAAAAAATCCTATAACTCAACAATAACAAAAAAGACAAACAACCCAATTAAAAAATGGATAAAGGACTTGAATAGACATTTCTCCAAAGAAGATATACAAATGACCAATAAGCACATGCAAAGATGCTCAACATCATTAGCTGTTAGGGAAATGCAAATCAAAAGCACAATAAGATACCATTTCACACTCACTAGAATGGCTACTATTAAAAAATTATATTACAAGTGTTGGGCATGATGTGGAGAAATAAGAACATTCATTCATTTTTGCTGAGAGTGTAAAGTGGTGCAACGACTGTGGAAAACAGTTTGGTGGTTCCTCAGAGACATAAGTATAGAAATACCACATGACTCAGCAATCACACTTCTAGGTATATACCTAAAAGAATTGAAAGCAGGGACTCAAACAGATATTTACACATCAAAGCTCATAATGCCATTATTCACAATTGGCAGAAGATGGAAGCAAGCCAGGTGCCCATCAACTGACAAATGGATTAAAAAAAAGGGATATACACTTAAAATGATGGAAGTGGAAGATGATGAAGGGCTGCATTCAGCAGTTGTAGGAGATAACACATAGAAGAGGCTACACAATATGATCTATAGAATGACACTGCTTAATTTTAAGTTCAGGCTCTTCCAATTTTTAAGAACGTGACATAGGTAACTGATATCTTTGTACCTTAATTTCCTTGTTTGTAAAGTTGGACTGATAAAAAGTCTTCCTATAGAGTTATTGTAAATTTTACATGCAAAAATAATTAAACTGAACTTAACTATAATAGCAGGCATATAAAAATAAGCGGATTCAAGAAACAGTTACAAGGGCAATGGATTCCTAGTTGGCTAACATTTACATAATTAATGGGACCACTCAAATAATTTGTACTATAATAATAAAAATTCTGATTTTGGGTCATTTGCCTTTGTTACCTATGGAAATAGAATTCACTAGCCTGGTTTTCAAGTTTTCACCAGGCACTGTATCATATTAATATGTAGGTGTTAATTGATAAGAGGAAAGTGGAAAAAATTCCAACTGGTGAATATATACAGAGAAAAGAGAAGTAGGCTGATGATGGAACTCATGGAGAATACCAACATTTAAGGAGCAGGGAGAGACAAAAGAGCACAAGGTAAAGACTGAAAAGAAATAAGGAGTGCCCAACATCAGGGAAATTCAGAGTGTCTCCATGTTTAGTTTACTCATTACTTGTAGAATAGGTTCATAGGTATTCTTTGTGATCCACACTTTCTTTCCAGACTCTTTTCATTTTTGAAAATGAATAGGTTTTGGTGCATTTGTTAGAATGCCCTTCAGTCTCTGAACTCTCATTATCTGTTAATTGAAATTTCAGGAAGCAATAGATTCTGGAAACAATAGATTAATGAAATGTGGTATTCTTTGCTATATGAACTTACAGTTTGGACTTGGTAGCCACATTGATTCAAATTAAATAATATACTTTTACCTGAAGACCTTTCACATATCCAGTTTAAATAAATATGTGATAAAATAATTGATAGCCTAAATTAGACATTGTAAACTCACCTATAAATAAGTTCTATCCTGTAATTCTCAAAAAATAAGATGAAAAGCCTGTCCAGTCTACATTTTAGCTGTTTGTGGCCATGTGACTAAGCTGTAACAAGAGATATATGATCCAAATGATGTACATAAATTCTAGTTTATACCCATAAAAGGAAACTGTTTGCCCTTCATTTCTCTTGATTCATTCCAATAGGTTTGAATGCAGATATGATGTTAGCCATTTTTGACCAGGAGGATAAGGAAAACATCTTAGCAATTGAAGAATCTGCACGTGGAATATGCTTGTGTCCCTGAATGTAGCAGAATTACCCTAAACCTTGGACTGTCTCATAGCCCTTTCTTCTTCCTCCTTACTGAGGGTGGATCTGCCATAGAAAATATATTCTTTATTTTTCCATATCATTTAGCCAGAGGAAGACAGTGGTTTTCTAGACTTATTTATGTGAGCAGCACATTTAATTCTGGAGTTCAGTATTAAGAAATACACTTGCTCACAACAATTAGCTCCTTTCTCAAAAATCAGATTCATCAGTAATGAAAGTGGTGATTTGTTTTACCATTTGCCTTACTCTTCTCTTATTTCTCAATTACTTCCAAACTTGGGCATGGAAAAACAGTATTATTTATTGGGCCACTTGAGCTCCCAACACAATCAAGTATTCTATTTCATAACATAAAATTTAATGGGTTTAGTCAAATAACTCTGTATGATGGTTTGAAGCTCTATTGTCTCTAGAAATGTGTGTTTATAAAACTGATCCAATCCTGTTGGTTTAAAAGGACTTTTGATGAGGTTACTTCAGTTAACGTGTGGCCTAGGGTGGGTCTTAATCATCTTCCTGGAGTCTTTTATTAGAGAATGAAATTCAGACAGAGAGAGAGAAAGTCACTGATGCAAGAAGCTGGAAACAATGAAACCCAGAAGAGAAGGGAGAGACCAGCAGATGCCATCATGTGTCTTGCCATGTGACTGAGGAGTCCAGATTACTGTCAGTCAGTCTTCAGGAAGAAGGTATTGTCTTGATGATGCCTTGATTTGGACATTTTCATTGGCGTCAGAACTGTAAGCTTGTAAGCTAATATACTCCCACTGTTAAAAGCCAACACATTTCTGGTTTATTACTTTTGGCAGCCTAGCAGACTAATACACCGAACATCTGAGTAAAAATAAATTAAGAAAGGTAATTATTTGGGACAATACTTATCAATAGGTTTTTAAAAAACCTTTTGTGGGACTGCCATTGGTCAATGGTAGACAGGAAAAAGTAGGAGATGCAAACTGAAGAATGATAATTATGATTTAAACATCATTCTGTACAGAATTTATTTAAAACCCACACTGTGCACAAAAACACAAATATCTATAGTGTGTATGTGCATATATGTATGCATATATATGTATATATAAAATATATTTATATATAGTAGGTTTTTATTCATGCATGCTCTTACATCTAATAAGTCTGTATCTAGGTACAGCCCTCCCTTGCAATAGTTATCAAGAATAAACATCACCTTTCTCTAAGAAATTTCCATCTACAACATTTTCTTCCTCTGGATAAGTAAATGGTTCCCTTGAGAAAAATATAAAAAATGAATATATACAATGGTATTTTTAGTGAACAAATGTATACATTTTGGTAACTGTGAAACATGTAAAAGTCAACATATAGAAAATTATGCACCATACATTAAATTCTAGGCAGATGCTTAGCAAAGCCTGAGTACAAAGAAAACCCGGGCTGGTTTTAATGGAAATCTCTTTAAAGTCTGTAGTGACTGAAGTTACTTTTTCATGACCTCATTAATGTTGCTTTGTAATTGGAGTTGAAAGAAGGCTTATTCAATTGATTTCTGTGTACATTATTGAATCTGGTTTACATAAAAGGAAATAGCAAACCCCCCATCCAGTACAAAAAGCATTATTCTTATTAGGAAAGACTTTTCAACTCAAATTTCCAGTTAAAAAGGCACACACACACACATATACATACACAACCCTTTATTTACATTTACATTTCTCTTGTTTTGACAAAACAATAATAATATTTTTTGAAGATTGAACTACTGTAACTACACTATATTATACAATACCAAGAATTTCATTTAATAAATATTTTGTTTGGAGTCTTTCAACCATTGCAATTTTTAAAGCAACAAAAGCACACAGCGACATTTCCTCCTCAAGTGTCACATTTGAAACTTGGTTTGTTCTCAGATCAATAGTGGAAGTTATAGTTATGGAAATGAAAGATGATGGGGAATAATAAATACTTATAAATCTGAAGTTTCTGAATATTCTACTCTTTCATTTAATGCAAAAACCCCATATTTAGATAGTTTAAGAAAATACTATTTTTAAGTATTTATAGAATATGCATGTTAATGTATTTCCTTTCCACTCTAATATGAACCAATAATGTGAACATAACTTTTTTACAGTAATACCTAGTTATTTTGTGTGAGGCTGTGCACATCATATACTTTTTTTAGTGTGCAAATTAGCTCTCTAAGTTACAAATAAGGAATAAAGAAAAAATCACTGAAATATCAATAATTCAGTGGAACAGAAGGTGAATTCATTGTGTTTTATGTTTTATCTGCTACATTCTTTTCCTCAATTAGCTTACCCAGTGTCTACATGCATTTAATGAGTAATACTAAGCAATATACACTGATCTGTACACTGGAGATTTGGTATGAACAAGAGAATAAAATTGGCATTTTTTAAAAGAACTCACATTCTAAGGGAATTTGGGCAGCTAACTAACTAATTATTCATGCAGGAACAAGTGCTATAAATAAAATAAAAGAAGTAATGGAGTCAATAGGTAGGTATGTTAATTTAGGGAGACTCAGGAAAGCCTCTTTGTAGGATATGTGAGCAGTGGCCTGCATGATAAAAAGCAGGCAGTCATGGGAAGGTCTCTGGGAAAAGCACTAAGTGTAAATGTGCTTAGGATAAACATCCTTGTGCATTTGAGGAAATGAAAGGTCAGTGAGGCTGATGCATAGCGAGTGAAGTGAAGATGATAAATAGGCATGGACCAGAACAAGGATGAATTTACATATTACAGAATAGATTTTGGATTTTAGTCAAAGAGTCTCTTAAAGTAGAGCAGTGATATGTCCTGAAGTGTATATTTAAAATATCATTTGGGATACTTGCCCAGAGAGAAAACACTGGAGAAAGGCAGAGGGTACTGTCTTAGTTTGCCACAGGGCTACCGATACAAGATAACAAAAATGGGTTAGCTTTTATAATAGGACATTTATTAGGGTAAACTCTTACAGTTCTAAGGCCGTGAATGTCCAAATCAAGGCACCATTAGAGATGCTTTCTCACCAAAGTCAGCTACTGTTGATTCTGGGCCCTGCCATGTGGTAAAGATGGCCATGGATCTCTGCTAAGGTCTCTGGCTACTCCTCAAGAATCTACCATCTACCAGAGCTCAGATGTGCTTTCAGGCAGAGGGCTTGTCTCTTACTGGCCCTCCTCTCTCAATCTTTGCTGCTCCGCTTTCTTTCTGAGTTTAGATGTGGCCTATTGGGCATATAGCAAGGCTTTTCTCTTCCTGATCTGCTCCCTGCCCAGCATCTTAGGGACTTTGTGCTTAAGTGATCCTCTTGTCCTCTTTCACATGGCAGGATTAAAAAATGGAGTTTCCTTTTCTTGTGTATGTGTCTCTCTCTCTGTTTGCCTCCCTTTATATCAGACCCAGCATGACAGTAAAGACTAAACCTGAGTCATGTCTCACTCCTGATGAGTCTAATCAAAAAAGTCTCACCCCTACAGGAATGAATTAGTTCAAAAACAATCTTTCTCTTTTTGGGATTCATAAAAGAATTTCAAACTGTAGCAGATGCTCTGTAGGATTTAGCAGAATACTGATCAGCACATGCATGAGGGGAAACTGGTAAAGTCTAGGGAAAGACCCATGGCAAAGAATTTGAGGGAACAGTAGCCATGTCTCAGAGAGGACCAAGAATAGAGCCTGTTCTCACAGTTATATTGGCAAACTTCATTGTTCACAAGGAATTAGGGATTTGCTCAGAAACATCTTGTTGCAGTATGTGGGGATGATTAGCTTTAGAATACATGCTGCTCTAACTTTATCTAAAACATTTTAAAAGAAATGTGAGAATCAAACTGTTTTAAATAGTTTAACTGCATCCCAAAATGAATTTCAAGGATATTTATGGGAAAATAAAAAATATACAGCACCAAACAAGGTAAATTTACAATGTCTGATATCCAATAAAAAATAAGGAGGCTTGCAAAAAATCAGGAAAGTATGAAACACAAGGAGGAGAAAAATTAATCAATTGAAGCCAATCCAGAACTGACGTAGATGTTAGGATTACGAGACAAGGATATTAAAACGGCCATTATAACTGTATTACATAAGTTCAAAAACCTAGAAGATTAAACATGCTAAATGAAAGTTTGCAAGGATCTCTAGAGATGGAATTCCAGAACTTCTAGAGATAACTACAATGTCTGAGATAAAAAAAAACAACACTGGATGGCAAATTTGATATATGGGGGGGTTATGGGGGGGTGGGGAGACACAGGACATTAGAGAAATTGGTGACATAGAAATAGAAATTAGCCAAAATGAAACAGAGAGAAATGCCAAAATTCCAAAAAAAGTAAGAAAGAATTGATGAGCCATGGGGCTTCAAGCAACCTAATATATGTATAATTATCTTCCTTGAAAGAGAGGAGATAGTGTCAGGGTCTAGGGTTTTACACTAATTATCAGCTAACAAGTTAGCTTATTACTGTTTTATGGAAACTAGCAGAAGGGGACTGGGCCCAGGTAGACTCTTTGTATACAGTCAGTTTGTGGCAGAGTTGAGGGACACTGAGCCTGGAGAACCTACGTCTTGGATAGTCTACCTCTTTCATTACAAGCTTGCTTATTGTTATGGAGCAAGACATTAACTCATTCCTCCAAACATCCTAGCTCTCCAAAAGCAAAGAAATATTTAAATTTTAGGATAGATTATAAAATGAAATACTATGTAACCATTTGAAACCATGTTTTTACAGAAAATTAAATGGGGAATAATTACCATGAGACTAAAAAATTAAAAATAATCTAGATATGTAACTTAATGTTTTATAATAGGCTTAAATACATTTATTTTCCACACATTCTAAAGTAAAGGATATTTTATAATCTGAAAAACAAATATATATAGATATATTACTTAAATATATAAAATGAACCATTTTCTTCAAAGCTGCTGTGGTATTAGTGAAGCTTTAATATATCATCTCTTGTATTCATGTCATAAGATTCTATCGCCTATGTAGAAATTGTGAGACAGCAAACTACATTGTATCTCAGTGTCTAAATTCTATGTAATGGGGATTTTCTCTTTTGTATTTTATTAAGTATCAATTTTTGTGCTACAATCAAACCTTAAATATTAGAGATTATTTTTCCTTTGAGTATAATTGTAGAATACTATTGGGAAACGAGATGAAAAAATAAAAGATTTTAAAAATAAACCATGAAGAAAAAGAATTACAAAAATTGTAAAGAAATTCTTACTACAAACCCTTGAGGTTGAATGATTTCTAATGTGTGTTTTTATTTGTTTGTTTTCTTTGGTTTTTTGTTTGTATTTTGTCTACAAAGATGCCTTTTAAAGTATTTGAGAAATTCCTTAAGATTAATTGATACAGTTATGTTTTACACCTGGTCCTAAAAGAAAAGAAGCTGATCATTATCAATCAAAAACAATTCCTTAAATATTTGTTGCATGTATAAGAAAATGAAAAAAGAGTCTTTTCTTCTCTGACGGTCCGATATTAAATATGGTTTGGGCTCAATCCCACATGTACTATTTCCACTATACAATGAATGCCTGGACCCATAAGAGCATATGACTTGGCAGGCTATGCAGAACTCAAATCATAATAGGCATATTTGGACATACTTTCACTTGGTCGTTCATGGCCATGCATATCATCTCTAGGAGGAATCAGTAACATCCCTGGAGCTATTTCTCAAAAGGCATATAATTCTCTCCTGTGAATAGCTTTGCCTTGTTCCAGAATCCCAGGGGCCTGCCTTGTGATTCTCTTCACTGCTGTTTGCCATAAGCTCCATACTGCATCTTTTCCCACTATTGATACATCCACAGTATAGGATCTGCTCTATTGTTTGGCCCAAGTTAAAGGGCTGCTTACATGGCTTCCTGGACCTGATGCAGAGCCCTTTCCTGTTCTTGGCAGGGCTCAAAACTAACCATCTTTGGACTTGACCTGGTGTATGGGCTGGAATAGTATTCCTACTTGTGGCATGTGATATTTCAAGATTCATCAAGGCCAGGTCTTGTGTTTCTTTCTTTCTAGCTGGGGATGTCAGATATACTAATTTGTTTCTTATTTTGGAGGAAATATCCTGGAAGACTGCTGACAATTGTACTCCTAGATTTTCAAAAACTTGGCATGTCCCTAACTTTTCATAGGATTTAAGACTCCAGCATACTAGCTATCTCTTGTTGTCCTGCCTGATTACCATGTCTTCAATGTAACCGACCAATGTACAATTCTGAGTATAGTCAGGTGTTCCAGATCTCTTTGTACTATATTGCAACAGAGGGCCAAGACTTAACAGTTCTGCAACAATACTGTAAATAAATATTTCTATTTATTTCACTTGAATACGAGCTGTTTCTTATCATCTTTTTAAAAAATTGGAATGAAAAATAATTCATTCACCAAATAAATAGTCAGATATAAGTATCTGAAGCATTATTAGCCTGCTCTAGCAAGAAAACTACATTTGGCACAATAGCTACGATCAAGGATGCCACTTAATTGAGCCTGTGGTAGTCTGCAGTCATTCTCAAGGATCCATCCAGTTTCTCCAGTAGCCACTCTGACAAATTAAATGGAGCTATGATTGGGACCACCACCACTGAATCCTTTTATTTTTATTTTTATTTTTTTTTAAAGATTTATTTATTTATTTATTTATCCCCCTCTTGCTGCTTATGCTTGCTGTGTCCATTTGCTGTGTGTCTTCTCCGTGTCTGCTTATCTTCCCCTCGCTGTGAGGTCCTGCTGCATCGGCCCCTCGCGCCGCGCGGGCTGGCCTGCCCTCACAAGGAGGCCCCGGGAAGCGAACCCGGGGCCTCACACATGGTAAATGGGTGCTCTATCGGTTGGGCCACACCCGCTTCCTGTTGTGAGGGCTTGCTGCATCAGCCCACTAGGCTGCACGGGCCGGCCTGCCCTCACAAGGAGGCCCCGGGAAGCGAACCTGGGGCCTCCCATATGGTAAACGGGGGCTCTATTGACTGAGCCACTCCCGCTTCCCCCTTTTATTCTTTAATAGTGGCACTAAGCTCTGCCATCTTCCTGCCTTCTGCCCCTGGGTTATAATCTTCTTTTTCATTTACTTTCTTGGTTAGAGGAAAGGCAGTTTCATAGGTTTCTACTTGGCCTTCCCCATAGTGTTCTTCCCCATAGTCTAATGATGCAAGGTGGGGGATTATTCTAACTGCAAAATATAGCAATTTGAACTATGCACTTGAGCACTGGAAAAATGAACACTTGGTCAGTCTGTGGACTCAGTTGGCCCCTGTGAGCTGGACTTCAGCCAGGATTCCATTTATTACATGGTTCCTATAAATCCCCACTCTAATAGAAGGCCATGATGATGCCTTAATATCAACTCAGATCCCAGTTCTCATTCTGTTTCGGTATTCCATTCAACTTAATGTACATTGAGCTCTGTAAAACACCATAGCTCCCTTTATGGAAGGATTGGAGAACTCATCATTGTATATAATTGCCATGGTGCTGCAGGGTCTTATCTTTGAAGGACAAGGGTCATTTTGTTAGTCAATGGGTTCCAGATTTGAAAACAGACTCAAGTGTGGGAACTCAATTAGGGCTCATTGCTTTTTATTGGAGCAATTTCCCTCATCTTTCTGTTTTTCCATTCTTGCCTTTTTTGTTTATAGATGTTAAGCAGCACCCTTGCAGAGTGCTCATATGTTTTGCCCCTAGGGATGCTATACTTTATCAACCATCTCCATAATTCCTTGAAGAAAAGCCCCTTGGCCACCCCACCTTGCCAGTAATTGTGTAATTGTAATTGCAATTGCAGCCTCCTCCCTTCTGGTAGTTAAACAATGCCACCTGGCCTCAATTACTAGGGGTGGGGTGCCGGATTGAGGGTGGGAGTTATCATCCTCTTGGATGTCAATAAACTCAGCTCTGTGACAGCCTCAGCTACTTTCAGCCTTGGCCTGCAGAAGACCTATTAACCTCTTATCAGAGCATTCTTAATGTCCTGGGTAAATTGTGTTTCCTCTCATCCCTCTGTGGGTCTTCTCATCCCTTAGTTGGGTCTTCTGGTCTTTCACAATACATCCATTCCAGTACCCCACTGCCCTCAGACTCTTTATTCATTTCTCTGCCATATTTTGGGTTAACTCATGCATTTTCTACTTCCCTCAGCATAAGCCTTTGTTATTTCCAGGACTCTAAAACCACCCTAGTGGAGAGTTTGCCTTATCCCCTGGGTCCTTTCCAGGGTCACGATGTTAAATTCTGTGGCCAAAGAAAATGCCTCATGGTGAAAAATTTCTTATATATCCAGTCTTACAGTTTAACCCTTTTAGTCAAATATCCTTAAATTCCAAGCCCAAAGATATTTTCCTGGCTCCTGCTAGTATAAGCTAGTTGATTCTTACAGCTTTTTGGGTATATAATCTGTTTCATCACTTAATAGGTCCAGCACCTCCCCAGCCAGATTAGGGAGGGATTGAGCACTGGTGGCAGTCAGAAGAGGTAATGAGAACAGCTCCAATGGGGGTCATCTGTTGCTCCTGTGGAGGACTGTTCTACAATGTCTTCTAGCATGGTAGAAATGCTAGCTTTTGCTAGGAAAGGGTGTGTTACCTCTAAAATTGAGAGGGATTCTTGGGGTCTGCAGGGCCAACATCCCCTGGCACATAAATCCAGATCTCCCCTCCTCATGTTTCAGGATCCCACCAAGGCTCTGACCTGTGCATAACAGAACTACATTGGCTGTGCAATCAAGTCTTTGGATTCTGTTTCTTACAATTATTTGGTCCGCCTACCTCTCAACTGTTTCTGCCCTTGCACTGCAAATGATAAGAGGCCTTCTGGCTGTACCACTTAGTCATTAATCATTTGTTAATGGCCCTCAGTCTTTTATTATCTCCTTGAATGGTGTCAATATAACTTAGCTGCAACCTATCAACTCATCTGTTTTTGTAGCCATTGTTTTAGTTCATATCTTTCAAATACCTGAATCATTTACCCTCTTACATCATTCTGCTTAACCAGGACATGTTTCCAGGTCACTACAGTGAACCCTCTAGCACCTGATCTACCATCTTGAGCTGGGAACTATCCAGGTCCCACTTACTAACCAGGATGGTATCTTCTTTATCTCCTGGGCAGTGATTGTGCCAGTCCCAAATCCCGATCTAACTTCTTGTTTCTCAGGCCACTTTTGCTAGCACTTCTGTTTGTCCAGGTTCTCAAAAAATATATGTCATGATAGAATTAAACATACAAGAGAATTATTGGAGGAAATGTCTGTGAAGGAAAATGGGGAGGAAGATAGAAGAGGCTGGGACAAAACTGTCAGACCTTGATGTAGGCCCAAACCTTGCAAAGGAAGGAGGAAAAGAAGAAAGGTCTTAGCCTGCAGTTTCGTTTTAAGACCATCTTGGCAAGGCCAACAGGGTGTTCTTGAGCTTCTCCCAGGAATGGCCCACTTTATGATCTCTGCTTCACTGAGTCATTGATTGAAAGCAGTCTCTGGGAAGCCCATCCTGGATGAAAATGCAATGATGGATTTCAGAGCACAGCAGCTGGGAACATTAGTCATTTTTCTCTTTCAGTAGGAGATCTGAGAAGTGGATTCTCATGGCATTTCATATACCAGTCAGGATCTAGAATTATTCATTTTTGGAAAAAAATGAACACACTTACTGATGCCTATTTTGAATTTTTAGGTCAGGAAGAGGAGTTAGAGATGATAGTCCTAGGGTTACCCAGGACTGTCTTCCTAGTGAACACTTCCATAAGTCATAAAGTATTATTATTTTAGAAAGTAAATAAAGGGGAAAACTCTAGTAGGTAAGAGCCTTTAAGTCATGGAGTTCTGAGTTTGGTCTTTCTAAAGGTTGGGGTAGGAAATATTCTCTTGGTGGAAAATCATGAAATTACATATCGTTAGTTATTATTGAGTCCATTCTCCTTCCTAATGCAGGATTCCTCCCATTACATTCACCTTAATGCCTTCTCAGCACTCTTAATCAATCTTAAATTCCATGGTAAATCATTATAATTTCTTCCTTGATTCCCTTGCACTCCCTCCCTCCATTGTGCTCACTTACCAAAACCACAATGCTGTTTAAATCCAACTCTCTACCTGCTCATACCATTTAAACCTAGTTGGAAAAAAACAACCACTCAGACTGATCACACTTTAAATTAATTACCAAACATGAAGCATACACTTAATATTGCCAGGAAATCTAAAATATTTCCCTAATCCCGTCACCCTCCTACTCTCTAAAAGGACTATTTTACACTTTCTTATTTCTGCTCACAACTCCAACGTCTCTTCCTACAGTCTCTATGGAAAATCTTGCTTTCTATTTCACTCAGAAATGAACTTTCCCAAATTCTTACCCTTACATTTATATATCTGCTATCTGCATCTGCACACATATACTCTGCCCTTCTGATTTTTACTTTTTAGGAAATTCTCAGTGATTTTATTAAAAGCCAATCCTTTTTTGCACTGAATGCTATCTCCTTTCATTTACTTTAAAGAACTCACTCCTGGAATTTGTTCTCTCTCTATTGCATCATCAGTTTTTCAATATATCCATCACTTCACTGCTTATACCACTAACAGACTTCACTCTGCCACTGTAATCACTCATCAGATCACTATAATGGTCTCCTAAATGATGTCTCCAATCCCACCATCCTCCATCCTCATTCTATTTTCAACACAGAAGCCAGAGTGAATACTGTAAAATGTAAGTCAGATCATGTCACTCTTTTGCTCAAAATTCCCCAGTGGTCTTCAAATCTCCATAGCAGTGAAAACCAAGTCTTAAAATTATCTACAAGTCTTTACATGACCTGGCTGCCAATTTCTTCTCTGAACATATCTCCTAATATTTTTTCCTCTCCATTTCTGTTGGCATATTCTCATAAATGCAGAAATGTTCCCACCTTAGGGAATTGGCACTGATTTTTCCTTCTGTCTGGAATACCGTCCGCTCAGATACTCCTTGGCTAATACCCACATTCTCTTCAGATATTCACATAAACATCATCTTTTCAGCAAGATTTACCCTGACACTATTTAGAATTACAATCCCCTACTCTCCATTAGCTCATATTTCCCCCATAGGACTTCTCTTCTTCTAACACTAAATGCTTAGCTAATTTATTATGATTATTCTATTTTGCTGCCTCCTCTCAAGAGAATATAAGCCCTGAAGATGATATTTGATATGAAATGTGAACGACAAGAAGGAAACACATTTTTGGTAGAAGCAAGGGTGAATGTCAGTTCTCCAAGGAGAAATAAGTTAGATGGTTTATAGACCAGCATGTGGGAGTTTAGTGGGGCAAGGTTTACCCAGGACTTTAGGGTTTGTTGGAATGTAGGATTTTCAGTGGTAATATGAGAACAATCTTGGCAAGCCTTTGTCTTGGTCATGGTCATAGGTGGAATTCTATGATGGCTCCTAAGATACCCACTCCTTAATGTACACACACCTTCTCCCAGTTTCTCAATCAAACATTAACAGTTAAATATATATCTCTCAGCATTTACCAATTTTTAAAATGTATTGCTAGACTTTGAAAATCAAAGAAAATGACCAGATACCTGATTTATGGTTTCTTCAATATTTCATGACTTTTGTGAAGATCTCCAAAGATTATTTATCATAATAACCTTGCTTGTCTACTCAAAGATGGGAATACTAGGGAGAACTCTTGTCCATTTCACATTTTAGGTTATCACAACCTTATCCATTCCTAACCATAGGAAATGCACAACATGCATGCAAGCAAATTATCATTAATATAAAATATGTTTGGGCACGTACTATGGCTTCAGTACAAAATTGGTAAAAGTTTTAATTAAGATGAACGAAGTGTCTTGGTTCTGTGACTGATCTGATCCACTCTCTTTTTTCATATCCACTTATTATTTTCTGTATCTCATACTGTATTATATTTCATGTTGGTTTGCACCAGAATGGGACATTCATTGAATCAAATATTTTATGCTAACTGTAAACACTTATTTTTGCTAGCAAACACTATTTCAAATTTAGATTATAGGGATAGACTCTTTCATACCTGAATATCTGTGACTAATAATATTTATTTTTAATTTGCTAATGCAAATATCCTTGATAGATTTTAAGAGGATATGTTGTCTGTTTCTTCTTTGAAATTTCTTTCCTACCTTTAAGTAGCTGAGAGTCCCTGGATGAGGAAAGATCTTTAAGATGGTAATTATAAATCTCTATACAAATCTATACAAATAATGATATCAAAAAGCTGTATAAGAATTCCTCTATATTAGTAGTTGCAAGCCTAGGTATAAGAAAGAATCACCTGAGTGGATAGGTAAAATGTGGATTTCTTGAATCTACTTTCCAAGAGAGTAATTTAGTAGGTATGGAGTAGGGCCTAAGAATTATCATTTTAATATGCCCATGGCAATTCCAAGGCAAGCAGCCAGTTGTCATCACATAGCAGATTTATGACAAAAGCTTTTATGTTCATGAACTGGTTGAATTTTTCACAATATAGAGACTTTGGCAAGCATGCATTACTACCTCCTGACTGGCGTGTTAACAAATAGTTACAAGATCAATTTGACACAATTAAAATTCAAAAACCTTACTGGATTCAGTCGAAACATGTTTTACCATGATGTTATATTAAAAATTTGGATCTTTTGAATTTGAAATTATTACTATGCACTTAAGCTGACATAAACATATTCATGTAGAGTCTTCATTTTCTGAGCAATACCTTAAAAGGCAAAAATATCAATGCATATCCCCATAAAAGCTTTGCATGTAAAAGAATTGTGCTCTCTCTATATACTCTAGTGACCTCTTAGATATGAATAGAATTGACTGACTTGCAACACAAAAGCTTGAGATAATTTGTAGATGTAACTGTACAGCTAAAGCAACTTATATCTATTTGGACAATATATGCTCCCTCCAGAGATTCTAAAGAATTTTTAAAAGATGCAAAAACAATTTATCCCTCTTTTCAGCTTTGATCCTGGTAGATACTGTGATGTCTAGATAGACCATGACATACAGTTTTAACATATGACCCATATGCAGTTCTAATTAAAATGTTCAATGTCAAGTACTAGAGGTTCTCCTTTCTATAAATTACTTTGCATTTTTCTTGGTTTTTCAAACTGGGAATTTGGGGGAAATATCACAAGAATGTATGCTTTCATTAAGGAATAACATATTTGGCCCAAAGTTCTTCTTATTGATGTTAATTCTTGGCTCGTGCTAAAGAAGGACAGTCAAGAACATTCTGCAGCAATATTCATGAGTCTGGAAGCAGGAAATGTAGACAAAAAACTATGCTGGCATGATAGTAGATAGAGAATAGAGTAAACAGAGTGGAGGGGAAGAATTTTAAATTAAGGTTTAAAGGAATATTTTAGACTAAAAACATTCATGGTAGAAACTTTAATCTTAGATCTTATTGTTGCCTATGTATTTAAAATTTTACTTAGAAAAAAGTAATGCACTCTCCTTCTGAGATTATACTTTATATTTCATCATCATTCTATCAAAACACCTAGCTACCCACAAGGAAACTACATTAATAGAAGGCTTATAACTATATAATTCTCTCATAAAAGTGGCCTTTGCTTTCTATTGTTTAGAACAGTATTGATGC
>JAQZBX010015052.1:0-37942 GCA_029593785.1 Cabassous unicinctus
CTTTTAGTGAGCACAGTGGCTTTTAAAGAAATCTATTTATGTTCCTGAGAAATGGAAACACATTGGTAGCTATATTAACTCTCTTTCTCAATGGTTACTTTAGATTATCACTCTACAGAGTAGAAAAGACAATATTTCTCTTAGCCTTACATGGCAAGTTAGATTTATACAGCAGTGCCATAAATCCAAAAAAGTACTACCTTCCTTCCTGAACTCCTTGATATAGTTTAATGCATATAAAATAGCATGCAACCTATTTTACCTTCATAAGGTAATACTCTAGATAAAATTTTCTAACTTGTATTTGTGGAAACCTTTGAAAATTTATTGTGAATAAAATATAAATAAAAAAGGAATGTAGAAATGATAAAGGAAGGGAGACCAAGTGGACATACTTTTTAAAATATTTAAAAAAAATGTTCTGGCTCTTTGGATAGATTGTCCAGTAAAATTCTTCAATGAAAGTATGGATGTACTGGTGACAATCTTCTTTATATGACACAAATGAGAAAGAGCTGACTGTCAGAAGACATCCCCTGACACTCTTTGAGAAGATTTGAATTTCCCCAGAGCCCACTTCAGAGCTCCAGTCACATGCTTGTTCCTGAGGCTACAGATGAGGGGGTTCAGCATGGGCGTGAGGATGGTGTAGAACACAGAGAACACTTTGTCCTGGGCTGGCTTATGGTAGGAGTGCAGCACCATATATGTGTACATGGCGGCCCCATAGAACAAGGTCACCACTGTCATGTGAGATGAGCAGGTGGCAAACGCCTTCTTTCTCCCCTCCACTGAGCTCAGGCGATGGACAGTGGTCAGGATTCTGGCATAAGAGGCAATCACCACAGAGAAAGGAATCAGCAGCATTAAAACACAGCACACGTACATCACGGTCTCATAGACGGCTGTGTCTGCACGTGTCAACTTTAGGACAGCCGGCGCCTCACAGAAGAAATGTTTAATTCCCCGCTAATTGCAAAAGGGAAAGCTCATGGTGATGGGTGTTAGGAGGAAGCCATCCAAAGCGCCCCCTAACCAGGAACCTGCAATGATCATCCAACAGACCCGTCGATTCATGAGTACCGGGTATCTCAGAGGGTTGCAGATGGCCACATACCGGTCATCGGCCATAAGACCCAGCAGGAAGAATTCGGCTCCCACAAGAGTGAGGTACAGGAAGTGCTGAGCTGTGCACCCCACAAAGGAGATGGCTCTCTGACCTAGCAGGTAATCAACCAGCATCTTGGGCACGATGGTGAAAATGTACATCATGTCTATGAAGGAGAGGTGACTGAGGAGAAAATACATGGGGGTTTGTAGGCACGAATCCACCCGGAATGGGACGTCATGACCCCATTGGTTATCAACGCAGTGAAGAAAATGATAGAGATTATGGTAAAAAGAATGCCTAAGATATCTTTTCTGTTGAAGAGTCCCATGAAAGTGAAGTCTGTAGAGGATGTGTTGTATTCTTCCATTGATCCAATAACGGTGCTGATATGAACTAGAATCTTCTAAATAAAAGATGACATTCCCAGGGAATTTAAATAACAAGATATAGATAAATTGTTAGGGAACTCAATTTAGGAAGAAAATATTTAAAACTATTTTATTGATTATTTGGCATTAGTATCTTGCAATTAATCTATCCACACATGTTTTAAATACAATTGACAACTGAAATAAATTTTTCCCTAAATGTTTTGGGCACGATGATGTTGGCAGATGCTATAGTATTGCACAATACATATGATGAGGTCTCAAGTTTCATACCATGTCTTCCTATCACTCCACTGAAAACACTCTGGGATATTTAGTCATTCAACATTCACACATAAACTGTACTATTATGTGCTTGTGTATGCACATGCCCATGTGAATGTAAGTACAAACTACCTTAAATGCATTTAAAATGATACCCTTATTACATGCATTTTTGTTATGCTCAGAATAACCAACATCTACAAGGTATTTTCAGTACTGTCTGGGGGAAGTCTGTGTATAATTTAGCCACAAATATGGGCAATCTACTATTGGACTAAAAGTCAGTTCATCATGACTATTACTTCCTGTCAGTTTACCCATGTTGCAGATATAATTGTATGGGAGAAAATAAAATAGGAAATGAAAACCTGTCTTGCAAATTTGGATATGAAACAGACATCAAATACAACAGGCTTTTGCTTCTCTAGAATTATATATTTTTTTATTTTTAAGGGAGAAATTTAATTTTTATTTGTTAAGATACTATTCAAGAAAATAGCCCAAGAATAAATATATGGATTTTTAATCCACCTATATATTTTGTTGAAACTGGAATTTTTTAATACAGTTTAGCAATTTTAAAAAACCTAAGTGACTGTGTTGTATATAAAGTCAGCAATAGTAAAGAAAAAATATATATCTACAGCAAACTTTTTGAAGGTTAAGGATTTTTTGTCCATTTTAAAAATGCTATTCATGTCAAGGGGAGACATACTTTCCCAACATATTTGGGAGTTAAATTTATCAAAGTAGTCTATGTTTCCATGAATAATCTAAGGATATGATCATTTAATTCAATTGCATGGGGGTTAAAAGTACTATTGCAAATAATAGTTAAGTTTTTTTGATAAATTTACCTTGTACCAAGTTGTCTAATGAATGCTTCATGTCTATTGACTCATTGATCTTCACAATAAACCTAAGAAGTGAGTTGATATAAAGTCCTCTTTTACTCATGGCAGAACTGACAGTAATATTCCTGCAATCACTTAGATAGTGAATCACAGGGTTGTTTGTGCCAGGCAGTTTCATTTCAGAGTCTGTGCTCTTAGCCTCTACCCAGAACAGCAGCTAAACATTTACAATAGTTATCAAATAAAATTCACCAATAATATGTATCTATTAAAATTTTAAGTATTCACACTCATTAAAATGACTAATGCTTTTAGTACATAATTACGACTGATGCTTTTATTAAGAGGGGAATCAACTGTTTTCATTTTTATCTTCTCTTTGTACCAATTTCATAATCTCTGATGCCAGACATAAATGTACAGAATCTATGTCATATTTATTTATTATTTAAAATCTGCCTTGTGTTTTTTTTTCTGTCTTTTCCAGTTCCCATTAATAGAATCCAGTAGAAAAATGCTACCCCCTCTGTGAAATAGCTTAAATATTAGTAATATTTCATCTGCTTTCATAGATCCCACATGTCAGGTATAACTTTCTAATACCCTAAGATCCCAGTAACAGAGGGAATCTGGGTGTTGCTTTACAAAGCCAAATAACTTTCAGTGTCCTCCATTTTCTCTGATTCCTACCATTTTTAAATTTCTTTTACCTTTAATTTTTTTCTACTTGGTCTTCTGGAACAAGAAACAACAAAGGGAAACACTTAAGACTTCCACATTTTGCATCTGGCCTTGCGCTAATGTTTGCACATAAAAGGTCTAATATGTCAGAGAGTAAACCTCCTTTGTGAGAACTCTGCTACTGAATCACACATTTGCTTAAATTACTTACATGCTGTTTTATGGTAGAATCAGGATGAGATAGACCTATTTTTAGAATTTCTGCTCTGCACAGATGTGTTCCTTTACTATTGTTTAATACAATTGCAAATAATCAGAAAACTTCTGGAATAATTTTGTGGCTTTATAAAGGCATTCACTTTAGATTTGAAGTATTAGACACACAGCAAAACAAAATCTAGAGTTAGAGGAACTGAATTTTTCTCCTAGGTATGACATTAATTTTGTGAATCTGGACATTTTCCCTTAACACTTTGAGTTTAATTTTTTCTATGTACTATGTTTAGGTAACAAAATATTCAGGGGTTCTAAATATCAAACAAGCAATTACAGTAATGGTTGACAAAGTGTTATACAATGCAAAATAAATTGCCAACTATATATATATATATATATGTAATTATTTCAAAACAATTGGTAAGTTTATGAGGATTCCCAATTATTTAAGCCATCTATATGTTCAACTAAAATCTATGCATTTGAATTTTAAATACCTTTTGGTCTTCAGTATAAAAACTTAGGCACTCCTGAAGAAGCTATTTCATCAGTTAAATTTAGTATTTCCTCTGGATATCCTTTCACTCAGAAGAAATGGTTTTTCATATGTTCTCAGAAAAATGTGTTTATCACATTTAAGCTAGCAGAGGAGCTTCATATCTTTGTCTGAGGAGCATTGATGTGCTTGGCCTGCAAATTCTGTGAATATAAGGGGGAAAAGTTTGTTATTGGATAGAGTTGGCATAAGTTTATTGGATGTAATTGTCTTTAAATGTTACTTAACACTTTTTATTAAACAATACATCAAGAGAAAGCAATGTGTGCATTCCATCCTGACATGTGCATATATTTTATTTTAATTTTTATTTTTAAGGGGTACAAATTTGGATGAGTAGGGATGGTTGCAAATTTCTTTCTCCCACATCACTACAATTTGAGGTTAGATATTATCACTGCCCAGGACTGTGATTATCACTAAACCTATACTATAAATCAAGTATCGATAAAATCTCTGAGTTGTAAAATCACAGCTTTGTTTCTATATAATCACTGGTATGAACTTTCTGACAAATGGGAAGAAATTCTCCATTCCCCTTCAAGGCAATATTTCTATTATTAGAAAGTTCTTTGCTAAGTCCAATAAAACCTGCTCTTTGAAACTTCCTTCCTTGTTCTCTGAAAAACTGTTTCTGCTCAGAAACAATTCTCACCCTTTTTACCTTCATCATGTGAATATGTCTACAAATTCTTTCTTCATCCCACTCTTTTCAAGGCTATGTTTACCCAGTTATTTTATGCATTCTTATATAAATTCCTTAGCAAAGTTTTCAAAATCCAGGTATTTATTTGGAATGGTCTTTTGCAATGTCAATTTTAAAATGCAATATCTCACATTCAACAGATTGCTCTAGGTGAAGATTTTCCAGTGCAATGTACACAGGAAATATAAAATTTTCTGCTTTAGTAGCAGACATATCACCCTGTTGATTCATTATATAGATATGTATTTAAATGCTCAATTGTATTTTCACATGAAAGATTCTTAAGCCAATTTAGTCTGCAGTTGTTTAATTTTGAAATAAAATTAAAACTTTACATATCTTCCTAAATCTCATTTGTTTTCCTAAATTTTGCTCAGTATTTCAACCAACTGGCGTCACTAAGAATATAATCAATCTTTAAAAATCATAAAATTATTAAATGATAAAATGTTAATGCACCTAGAAAATTTCATAAAATCGCATAAAATATTTGAGAAATCGTTCTGGAGGAGTGAATCTGAAACACATATTCCTTTCTCTATCACATAACCCTCCTGGCATAAATAGTATCATGTCCACTTAAGAGAACACAAACCAAGTTAAACAACACAGCTAGAGAGAATAACATTTTTCAATGGGTATTTATTCTATTCCTTGCTGTGTTGGGAACTAAAATACTACTGACACAGCAGACCTGAAGAATGTTGCTATCTGCATGTCTTTTAAAATAATTAGGAAAAATTATTTGTAATATATTTGTACTGCTGACTGTAAGTAAAGGTCTTGGGTTTGAAGTTAAGAGGGGCTCAATGTGTCTGCCTTATGCCAAATATGCTTATACAAGCACATTTAAGTATCTTTACCTAAATGTCCTCATCTCTAAAAGAGGCAAGGTTACAATGGAAATTGTGCCAATGCAAAAAGCACCACAAAGATGATAAGAAAGGTTGGTTCACAGCCCTAATTTGGTTTCTGGAAACTAAGGTTAAGCACAAGTTTTTCACTTAATCCTTCTTTGCCTTTCAAAGAGTATTGTCCCTATGCTATCTAATCCATAAGGAAAAGGTTTTCTTAAAAAAAATTAAGCAAACAAAAAAAGGAAAAAAAAAAGGTGCAAAAGGATCTGCTAAAATTGCAAAGACGTAAATAAGAATTTCATAGAAAACAAATTTCTTCAATCTATTACACTCAGTAACACCCTTATACCTGAGATTTGCAAATTATTCTCTAGATAATACCCCAAGAAAACAGAATATACAACCTGCTTCTCAATGCTTTTGCAACTGAGGGAGGGGAACACAAGACAGTAATCCCCTCATTGAATATGCACTTGAAGTTTGCAAGCCCCAAGTTGTGCACAACTTTGCCTCTATTTCCTTGGATCCAGCTTGTTTTGAAGTCTTGTTTACATTGTATAAAAATAACCAATTCAGTCGGACCACTATGAAATATTATGGCTGCTCAGTCATTTTCTCATTCATCAAATATATAATGTGTAACTAATACATACAATGTTAGGTGTTCATCAGCATTTGGTCTGTTGCATCATGATCTTCCTGAGTAATTTTGAAGACTTAGATTTTATATTAAGGGAATATGGAGAGAGATTAAACAACAATGGGTGTAAGTTTGGTGGAAATTTGTATATGATTTACTGAATTGCTTAATTTTAATCAAATATTTTGCATTCTTTATGGAGAACATAAAATTGTTAAATACAGTAATTAAATTTTCAAAATACCTTAAATAATTTATTATTTTTTCCTAAACCTCTTCCTCCTTTTTTATCCTCATCATCCACCAATTCTTCATATCTTTTCTTATCTACGTAATATGAAGGCTAGTTATGAAAAGCAGCATGTTACATAAGTCTCTTGGCATGCATTAATAATGTAATATGTGTCATTTATATAAAAATCACCTAAATGTCCCTATTTAATGCTAACCTGTATTTCAAGTAAAGAAGATGATCTCTATCACTTAGTGCTGAGTCCTCTACAGATAGCCATTGTGAGTAGAAACCTTCGAAGTTCAAAGATACAGATGGTTATGAATAATTTAGCAAAGGAAAACCTCACCGCAAACTACAAGAACTTCATGTCACTAAAAATTAGTGGAGAATGAATAATCTTCAGAAGGAAGAACAAGATTTGTTAGTAGAATGAAAAATGTTTAGGGTTGGTGGAATTAATTTTTCCTCCAATTTATATGGAGAAGGAAAAGAAAGCAACACACAAACAATTCACAATCATGTATATCCATAACAAAAGGATTTGGGTTAAGATGGGGGATTCCTTCAAGATCTGGACCATCCTCTTAGCCATATGCCATCTGAATAATTTGCCTGAAAAACAAGTATGCAGATATTTGAAATTTGAGGTTCTGAAATTGACGTGACTGACATATAGATTAGATATATCCTTTTAGATATGTCCTTAGCAACTGATGATTGAGTTAGCACAGAGATCTGAAACAGTTACCAAGAGCTATTTTTGTAATGTAACTCTGTAGAAGGCAAAGACATTTAAAAAATAAATGCTGCCCTGGAAATTCCTGAAACATTTTTCATGTCCTTGTCCAAATCACACACAAATCTCAAGACTTCTAGAACATTGTGATAAATACTGCTTCCTCTCTTTAAAGGGACATATTTCATAAACAAAGAGGTACCATAGTTATGAAAAACTAACAAAGCATGGGGAAAGTTGCAGACCATTAAGATTGAATTTGTCTGTATGCACTGTGTTTGCAGAGAGGAGCAGCCAGAGTAAAAGTAGGGAAGGGTTTAAATAATTTTCTGAGAAGGCCTTGTTCGTCACCTCCCAGACAGTGATGTGTTCCTGGAAAGAGCAAATCTTTTCCCTATAGACACTTGGAGACTTTAATTAGATCGACTTGCCACAACCAATTAGATGTGCAGGCACAGTGTGAAGGAGAATGAATCTTAAAGTCACATGGGTTTTGAGAAAAGCGTTTCCACTGCTGAGCTCTAAAGTTCAAGCTCATTGATTTCTTAATTATTTTTATCAGATATTTCACCCATAAACTCTTTCTCAGAGAAAAATATGAAAAAAAATTGAAAAGCATTAAAAAAGATTTAAAGAAATACAATAATTTTTTTGCATTTTACCATTTTTTGATAGTTAAATAATTATCATTTCTTCCAAGTATAAAAGCAATACATAGGCATTGGAGAAAATATGGAAAAGTTAAAACCTTTCAAACTAACCATAATAACAAGATAGTTATCAAAAACATACCAGATTTTATAGATAGATATATAGATCACAATCATACATATATTTACACATGTAGCATTTATAAACTCATACATATAAGTACATATATGGATATGTTTATATATAATCTGACAAATTGCAGAATTCAAAAAGTATGTCATAAGAAGATAATGTGAGAGAGGGCTTATATCCCATGGGTGCAGTGGATGGGATTATCTTGCCTTCAGCTGCAAGCCCTCTCCATTCCCTAGGATGGCCGTTGCCCATCGTCGTCTCCTCGCCAGGTTACTTGGATGAGTCCATTGAGCTGTAGGGTAGGAGTTGCAGCTCCACCGAGATTCCAGGCACAGCTGGCACATAGGTGGGCCAGAGGATACAGTCTCTGGAAGTACACCTAAAAAAAAACTCCTGCATCACATATAGGTTTGAGTAGAAGGGACTGATGGACCATGTGCAGGGATGACTTATTTGAGTCCAACTCTGTCACTTTCAGGAACACAGATGCCAATGAAGAGCCCACTAATTAGGCATCAATCTCTGAGGCTATCCCCACTTGTATAGGACCTGGGTGTCACCAGAGCCCTCAGGGGTCCCTCAGTGTGGGGTGATATCCACTTTGGTGTTCTATGAGATCCTACTGAGGTGTGCATAAGCATTACCTCTGGGATAACCTCCCGACTCTCTTTGAAGTCTCTTAGCTACATGAGCTCATTTCTCTTTACCTTTTCCCCCTTTTATTCAAGGTCTTTTCCCAATCGTGTTGCCAGTTGGCACTTGGTATTAATCCCTCGTTGCCAGGGAGGCTCCTCCCCAGGAGTGATGTCCATGTTGGGGGGAAGGTAATGCATTCAAATGCTGAGTTTGGCTTAGAGAGAGGCCACATTTCAGTGACAAGGAGGCTCTCAGGTGTTAACCCTTAGGCACCCCATATCAGTAGGCTAAGTTTCAATTAGAAGAGCAAATACTCATAAGGCTACTCCTCAATAACAAGAACCCATCAGTGGGCCATCCTCTTTTGCCAGACACTGCCTCTGCACTCAGGGGACTGTTGTTGCTCCCTTGGGGAATGTAGCAGAGCTCTCCAGGCTGGGAATTCAGATTCCCTCATTAATTAATTGTCTACCCACCATGACCATGACCCATCCCTTGATCATTTGAACAATTTTATATACCTTTCATGTATATTCAGATCGACTTACTTCCATGAATCCCCCATCTCAGACACCCCTCACCAATGATCCTCTGCAGCCCCCTTGTAACCTTTCTGTGATCAAACCTTCCTCGAATATGAAGCCAATATAATAACAAAATACAATTAATAGGAAAAAGAAATAATAATGATAATTTTAAAAGCAAGAGATAAGTACAAGGAGACTCAGAAAAAAAAAGGAAACTAAACTAATAATAAAAATAATTAGTGGATTGGGACATTTGAAAAATGGGGAAAACAAAAACAAAAACAAAAACAACTCCTTTTTTTTAAAAGAAATTATTCTTTTTTTTCCTTTTATCACTGTATTATGGGATGTCCAGTGTACCGTGACACTTTCCCCTCTCATTCCTCAGTGTCTCACTAAATTCGATTTCATTTTCAAAGAAGTTTTAAGTCACAGCAAAGTCACACACAGAATACTTAGAGACTCCCACATACCCAACCTTCCTCCCCCTTCCCCGCCCCATATTAAAACCTTTATTTTTTTTTTATGAATGTTATCATTGTTATAACTGTTATACAGATAGTAAAATACAGCAACTAAAAAATTTCAGTGGTTTACAGTATAGTTTACAATTTAGACTGTACAGTTTAATAATTTTTGATGATATTTGCCATGTCCTGTGTCCATTAATGTGAGGTAATGAAGAATATTTCCCATGACCATTACATACCCCATTTGATCTTTTCTGTTCCTTCCTCCCCACCCCCTGGGGCATATGACTCTTCCCTGTCTTGGCTCATGGGATGACAAGATTCATATTTACATGTCCTGGGTTGGAGTGGACATCACCATCCAAGTCCCCTCAGGATTGGGGGAGGAGCTGTGGACTAGAGTAAACTTGGTAGTGTTCTGTTGTAGACATATTGTGATTCAAGCAATGGAAGAAATTGTAACAGTGAGGTGGAGCTGGTGGCCACTGGACATTTTTGGGGCAGGGAGAGGAGGGGCAGTTGAAATACAGGGGCTTTTTTGGGACTTTGGGGGTTGTCTTGAGTGGCGTACAGCAACGGATGTAGGCCATTTTCCATCATAATATACCATGCAGAACTGGGTGGGAGAGAGTGGTCTGTGATGTGAACTGTGGTCTATGCTCCGTGGCAAGGCCCCAGGATGTGTATATCCATTGCGGGTGTTGTACCACAGGGATGAGGAATGGTGGTGTGGGATGTTGTTGGAGGTGTGGGCGGTGGAGAACATGGGAATCCCTGTAATTTCTGAGTAATATATAGGAAATCTAAGCACCTTTAAAAAATATATATATACATATATAACAAATAACATTTATGTAAACAAATGCACATATATGCATAAGTATTTATATATCATTTTACAAATATTGGTATGTATTGTGAAAAATTTGATTTTTACCCACAATAAAAAAATTAAAAATTAAAAAAAAAGAAAAAATAAAGACGATAATGTGAAATATACTTCAAAATGTAACATCCAATATCCGGAGCATTATACCATATGGATATGGTTAATTTTATTTAATCATTGTCCCATTTTTACATATATATTGTTTCTTTTCATTTTTATTATCATCAATCTTATTGAAACATATTCATTAAATATACAATTCATCTAAATATACAATAATGGCATTTGTTTTAATCAGAGAGTTGTGCATTCACCACTTCAGTCAATATTAGAGTATTTCATTACTCCACAAAACAACAACAAAAAAAAACACAAGAATCCCTACCCCTTAGTAGTTACCTCTCAGTCTCTCTTTCTTTCCCCTGCCATACATAACTGCTAATCTATTTCCATATTCGTTATTTATTTATATTTAAATTTATTTATATTTTGTATAGGAGTAAAAACATGTAGTACTTTTTCTCTAGTTTCTTTCACTTAGCATACTTTTTGCATACTTCCTTTTATCCTTTACCTCTTATGGAAAATTATTACTATATCACTATACTCAGCTGTTCAGATTGCTTTGGTTGTATTTTTGCACAAATAACACCCTGATATTAACAGCTTGTAACATTAACATACATTTTTTTCTGTTTCAGAGGAAAACATTCTTGTATATTCACTAACTGTATTCATTTTTCACAAGAGGATCCACTATTCTATACAGTCCCATGATTCATTTTTAAACTCTCCTTCTAGCAATATACACGACCTAAGACCTTCCCTTCCAGCCACTATGATACTACATATTAGTGATGTTACCTACAAACATTGTGATGTGCTTTCACCATTCCCACTGATTTCCATGCATTTACAAATATCTTTTTACCAATTCTGCACAGATTAAACCACAGCTTTCCATTCTCTAACCTCATTTTCTTTGGCCTATATTCTATTAACTCCATGAATTTACACAATATATTTCACTTATAATAGCAAAATCATGCAATATTTGTCCATTTGTGTTTGACTTGCTTCACTCAACAAAGTGTCCTCTAAGTTCATCCATGCTGTCATATGCTTCATGACTTCCTTTCTTCTTACAACAGAATAATATTCCATGGCAGGTATATATTACAATATGTTTATCCATCAGTACATGGACACCAAGGATGTTTCCATCTTTTCGCAAATGTGAATAATGCTGCTATGAACATTGATGTGCAGATGTCTGGCCATATCCCTGATCTCATTTCTTACAGGTATATACATAACAGTGGTATCGCCAGTTCACATGGCAGGTCTATATCTAACTTCCTTAGGAACCACCAAAGAGATGACTTCCACAGTGGCTGTACCACTCTACATGCAATGAACAGTGAATAAACATTCCTATCTCTCCACAACCTCTCCAAAACTTGTAGTTTTCTGTTTGTGTGTTATATATATACATATAAAATGGTCGATCTAGTAGGTGTGAAATGATATCGCACTGTAGATTTGACCTGCATTTCTCTAGTAGCTAGTAATATTGAACAATTTTCATGTGTCTTTTTTTGCAAAAATGTTTATTCAAGTCTTTTGCCAATTTCTATTTGGGTCATTTTTTTTTTTGAATTGCAAGATCTCTTAAAATATCATGAATATTAAACACTTGTTGGTTATGTGATTTCCAAATATATTCTCACATTGAGTAGGTTGCCTTTTCACCCTTTTGACAAAGTACTTTGAGGTGAATAAGTGTTTAATTTTGAGGAGGTTCTATTTAACTTTTCTTTTCTTTCATTGCTTATGCTTTTGGTGTAAGGTTTAAGAGACCCCCACCTAACACAAGATTTTGAAGATATTTCCTTATATTATCTTCTAGGAGATTTATGGTCCTAGCTTTTATCTTTATGATTTTGATCCAATTTTAATTGATTCTTATGTGGGTTCTGAGATAGGGGTTCTCTTTCATTCTTTTGGTTAAAGATATACAGTTCTCCCAGCACCATTTGTTGAAGAGACTGATCTGTCCCAGGAAAGCGGAGTTGGTAGGCTTTTCAAAAATCATTTAACTGTAGAGGTGAGGGTCTATTTCTGAACTCTCAATTTGACTCCCTTGATCAATGTGTCTATCTTTATACCAATATCATGATGTTTGACCACTGTACCTTTGTAATACACTTTAAGGTCAGGAAACATCTGTCCTCTGAGTTTGCTCTTTTTTAAGGATATTTTTTACTATTCAGGGTCCCTTTCCCTTTCAAATGTATTTAGTAATCAACTTTTCTATTTAAGTAAAATAAACTGTTGGGATTTTGATAGAGATTGTGTTGAATCTATAAATAAGTTCAGGTAGAAATGACATTTTCATGATATTTTGTCTTGCAATGCATGACAAGGGAAGTCCTTCCATTTGTTTAGGTCTTCTTTAATTTCTTTTAGCAATGTTTTGTACTTTTCTGAATGTAGAGACTGTATATCCCTGGTTAAATTAATGCCTAGATATTTGAAAACATTGTTGCTATTGTAAATGGAAATTTAAAAATTTCCTCTTCAGATGGTTCATTGTTAGGGTATGGAAGCACTACTGATTTTAATGTGCTGCTCTTGTATCCTGCCAATCTGCTAAACTCACTTATTAGAACTAATACCTTTGTCTTACATATTTTGGAATTTTCTTAATAAAGGAACAGGTAATCTGTGATTATGAGAGATCTACTTCTTTTCCAATTTGGATGCATTTTATTGCTTTTTCTTACCTAATTGCTCTAGGTAGAAATTCTAGGACAATGTTGAATAACAGAGGTGACAGTGGCATCCTTATCTTGGTCTCAATCTTAGAGGGAAAGCTTTCAAACTTTCCCCATTCAGTATGATGTAGGCTATGGGTTTTTCCTATATGCTCTTTACTATATTGAGGAACTTTTATTCTATTGCTATCTTTTGAAGTGTTTTTGTCATGAAAAGATGCTGGGGGATTTTTTCAAATGCCTATTCTGTGTTAGTTGAAATGCACATGTGTTTTTTTCCATTCAATTCTTAATGTGGTATATTATACTACTTGATTTTCTTGTGTTTAACCACCTTTGCATACCATGATTGAAATCCATTTTGTTGTGATCCATAATTATTTTAATTTGTTGTTTAATGCGATTTACAGGTACTTTTTTGAGAATTGTTCTGTCTCTTTTCATTAGAGAAATTGTTCTCTAATTTTCTTTTCTTGTAGTATTTTTATCTGGCTTTGCTATTTGGTGATATTGGCTTCATAAATTGTGTTGGATAAAGTTGCCTCCTCTTTCATATTTTGGAAGCGTTTAAACAGGATTGTTATTACTTCTTGAAATATTTGGTAGATTTCACTTGTGAAGCCATCTGATCTTGGACTTCTTATTTTTGGAAAAATTTTGATGACCAGTTCAATCTCTTTACTCCTGAGTGGTTTGTTGACTTCTTGTTTTTCTTGTAGTGTCAAGGTAGGTTGTTTGTGTATTTCTAGGTATTTGTCCATTTCATCTAGATTATCTAATTTGTTGGCATATAGTGTTTCATAATATCCTCTTATGTTCCATTTTCTTTCTGGGGCATCATTCATAATAATGCTCCCTTTCACTTTTTAGTTTATTTATATGAAATTACTCTTTTTTTTCTATTTTAGTTGCAACAGTTTGGTATTGTTTATGAATTCCAAAAGAGATGTTGAATTGTGTTTGTAAACTGCTCCGTTCGTCCAGAGATATTAGATTGTATTAGATTCAGAGGTTTCACTTTTACCTTATTAAAACAAGATTAGGGCTTTTATTTGACCATGTCATTAAGTTGACTAGGTTTGAGTCCCTGCTAGCCCCGCTTTGTGGGCTATATAAAAAGATGCTCAATCAAAGACAGGAAAGTAGATACACAGAGAAGAACACAGCAAGTTTAGTTTTGGATGCTGGAGCCCTGGGGAGAGAGCAGAGCTATTCACCTGATAGTTTGCAGCTGAAGAGACCAGAGCCCTGAATAGCTGAGAAAGCCCAGAAAGAGAGATAAGCCTTATGCTAGCCTACAGCTGAGATTGGAAGAAGCAGGGTCACAGAACCTTAGGAGGAAAAGGAAGGCTGAACCCTAGCAGAGACCAACAGCCATCTTTCTCCAACACTTGGCAACAGTCTTTGGTGAAGGAAGTAACTTACTCTTTATGGCCTTGTGACTATAAGCTTCTACCCAAAATAAATTGGGTAGAATAAATAAAAACCAATAGATTTCTGGTATTTTGTATCAGCATCCTTTTTGCTGGCTAATACATTAGTCTAGCTAATGGTATGTCAATTTTATTGATATTCTCAAAGAACCAGCTTTTGGTTTTGTTGATTTTCTTTATTTTTGTTGTTGTTGTTGTTCTTACTTTCATTGATTTCTTCTATAACCTTTGTTATTTCTTACTTTCTGCTTGCTGTGGGATTAGTGTGCTGTTCTTTTTCTACTTCCTCCAGGGGTCTAATTAGATCTTTGATTTTAGCTATTCTTTCTTTTTAAAAGTAGGTGGTTAGGATCATAGATTTCCATCTTAAGACTTCCTTCATGGTATCCCAGAAGTTCTGCTATGTTGTATTCTTGTTTTCATTCATCATGATATATGTAATAGTTTCTCTGGCAAATTCTTCTTTGACCATTGATTGTGTGAGTGTTCTTTACCATTCATATTTTTGTGAATTTTCCACTTTTTCACCTATTACTAATTTCCTGCATTCTTCCATTATGCTCAGAGTAGATACTTTGAGCAATTTCAATCTTTATATATTTATTTGGACCTGTTTTGTGACCTAATATATGGTCAATCCTGGAGAAAGATCCATGAGCAATTGAGAAAAACATATAATCTGACTTGTGGTCCAGTGATGCATATAGGTCTTTCAAATCTACCTCAATTTTCTTATGGTTCAAGTTCTGTGTTTCCTTGTAGATCTTATGTTCAATTGTTCTGTATATTGATATGAGTGGCATGTTAACTCTGCTTTTATTATTATTTTTAAAGAAGCCTCCAATTATATAAATGTTTCATCAAAAATATAGGGGAATTGGGATTGTGGGAAGAAGGCATTGGATTAGACAAGCAAGGCTCAGCTCTCTCACAGAAACAATGGAGAAGGAGCCAAAAGCTGCCCAAGGGACATGCTTTAGGAGTCAGCAGACTAAGACAGTTTTTCACAACTCCAAGGAGAGTGAGGGACAGAGAAAAGAAGAACACAACACAACAAACTATGAGTTACTAAACTTCCCAGATCCTGGGAAGTTCTCCCCTCCCCTACTCCCAAGATATTAAGTGAGGGTAAAACCCCTGGCTCTTTGCAGCTGACTGAGAGGGAAGCAGGCATCTTCCACCATGTCAGCTGTTACAAGGGAAAAGGAAGGGTATATTAGTCAGCTAAATGTGTGCTGATGTAAAATATGAGAAATCAGTTGGTTTTTAAAAAGGGTATTTATTTGGAGTAGAAACTTACAGTCACAAGACCCTAAAGAGTCCAACTCATGGAACCATAAGAGGCACTTCCTCACCCAGAGGCTGTTGCCACATGCTGACTCAAGATGGCAGGTGATGTCCATGTATGTGCAGTCTTCCTCCTCTTCTCAAGGCTCTGTGGTTCCAGCTTCTTCCAATCTCAGCCACAGGTTGGGAAAAGTCTTGTCATTTTCTGGGGCTTGTTTCTCTCTGGGCTAAGCTGCTCTGCTCTTTCCATAATGCCAGCTGCTGACTGTCTGGTGAACACATCATTTTTCCTTCTGGTGGCTTCTGTTGGGTCTAATGGAGCCTTCTTTCATTTCTCACATGTCTGATTCTCTGTGTACTTACTTCCTAGGACTCCAGAATTAAAAATTCTGCTGTCTCCTCTGCCATGTCATTTTTTCTGTGAGCCCTGGCCCCTTGGTGAGCAGGGACTCAACATTCTACTGATGTGGCTCAATCAAAGCCTTAATTATTATTTAATCAAGTAAAAGTGAAACCTCTGAATCCAATACAATCTAATGTGCCCAGAGGAACAGATCAGTTTACAAACATAATCCAATGTCTATTTTTGGAATTCAAAAACAATAACAAACTGCTACAAGGTGGGAGTCTGGGGAGGGGGTTTCATCAGGGAATTCAGGCAGCAGAACCCACTTTGAATCACAAAACAAAGGAAAATGGGGAGAGATACACCTCTATGGAAAGGTATACCAATGAATGCCATCTGCTGGCCAGTCTAAAAAATGCATGAACAAAAATTGCACTTGTATCCCACTGTTCTTGAACTTCTGAGAGAAAAATCATTGCCCCATTAGTGAGTCCCTGACATAATTTTTTGATAATTTAAGCTGGGTGATTTTAAATACTTAGGTTAAGTTGAAACAAATATGAAAAAAGAGCTGTGAAAAATTAATAACGATAGGCAAGTGAGAGATATTGGCCATCAGAGTGAATTCACCAAAATTTTTAGGTGCCTAAACAGCAGCAAAAGTTGGTAAGCTATATTAGGATAAAGGAAGAGATGGTCCAGCCAAAGGAACAAACCAAGTATCTTTACGAGATACAGGACTAAAGACAATTAATCAGTGATAATCACACAACTCTCCTAAATCAATTCAAAGAATTAAAGAAAATATGACTAAAGAGATAAAGAATATTAAGAAGACACTGGGTGAGCATAAAGAACAATAATAAAGTGTACAAAGAAAAATAACAGGCCTTATGTGAATGAAATACATGAAGGATAACTTAAAAATGCATTAGAGGTACATAAGAGCAGATATGAACTGCTTGAAGGCATAATTAGTGATTTTGAAGACAGAATATCTGAACTGGAAAAGACAGGAGAAAAGAATGAGAAGAGAATGGAAAAAATGAAACAGGGTCTCAATGAATTGAATAACAATACAAAATGCAAAAAAATACACATTATTGGTGTCCCAGAAGAAGAAGAATATGGAAAACAACAGAAAGAATATTTGAGGAAATTATGACTAAAATTTCCCAACCCTTATGAAAGACATAAATAGCAGCATCCAAGAAAGACAACACAAACCAAAAAGAATAAATCTGAATAGATATACCCCTAGAGACATACTATTCAGAATGACAAATATCATAGATTAAGAGAAATTTCTGAAAGCAGTAAGAGAAAAGAAAAGTATCACATACAAGGGAACCATGATAAGATAAAGTGCTGACCTCTCATCAGAAACCATGGAGGAGACAAGAAAGTGGTATGAAGTATTTAAGATACTGAAAGAGAAAAAGTGCCAGCTAAGAATTCTGTATCCAGCAAAGCTGTCCTTCAAAAATGAGGGGGTGATTAAGTCTTGTTAGACAAACAAAAACTAATAGAATATGTTACCAAAAGACAAGAATTACAAGAGATACTAACGGGGGTGCTGAAACCTGAAAGGAAAAAATAAGGGCAAGAGACTTGGTGGAGGGTATAGAAATGAAGATTATTAGAAAGGGTAAATTAAAAGAGTGAAAATATAGACTAGATTATGATATAACAACAGAAAGCCAAAGGTCAAAATGGATGGAGTAAGTACTGCCTATACAGTAATAACATTGAATGTTAATGGCTTGCATTACTCAATTAAAAGACATAGACTGATAGAATGGATTTTAAAAAATATAGGTCATCTATATATTGTCTACAAGAGACTCAGCTCAGAGAGGAAGACATAACCAGGTAAAAAGTGAAAGGTTAGACAAAGATATTCCATGTTAATAATAACCCAGAATGAGATGGAGTAGTGATACTAATATTAGACAAAATAGATTTTAAAGTCAAAACTGTTATAATGGATGAAGCAGATCATTATATATTAATAAAAGGACAATTCAGCAAGAAGAAATAACTATACTAAATATTTATGCACCTACTCAAAGTGCCCCAAGATACATGAGGCACACACTGGCAAAGATGAAGGGAGAAATAGATATCTCTGCAACAATAGTTGGAGACTTCAATACACCACTCTCAGTATGGAATAGAACATCTGGACAGAAAGATTCAATAATATGATAAATGAACTAGACCTAACAGACATCTATAGAGCATTGCATCCCAATACAGCAGGATAAACCATTTCAAGTGCTCATGAGTCCTTCTCCAAGATAGATGATATTTTTCCATCACAAGAAAAGTCTCAAGAAATTTTAAAAGATTGAAATTATACAAAACACATTCTCTGATCATAACAGAATGAAGCTTGAAATGAATAATGGTCAGAAAAAGGGAAAATTCATAAATATATGGATACTAAACAAGAAACTCTTAAAAATCAGTGGGTCAAAGAAGAAATTGCAAGAAAATAGACTAGACAAGGAAGTAAAAGGCATCCAAAAAGAAAAGGAAGAAATAACTTTCACTATTTGGTGATGACATTATTCTATATCTAGAAAATCCAGAAAAATTACACAACAAAGCTACTAGAATTAATAGACAAATTCAGCAAAGTGGCAAAATACAAATAAGATTAATATGCAAAAATCATACAGCATTTCTACTGCCACAGTTAACATTAACTCAAATAGTGGTCTTCCTGAAGCCTCTAAAGATATACAATAATTATAAGCAGGGCAGAAATCCCTGGAATATGGCACCCTGTGAGTAGGCCTTACTTTGGAATTTATGCTTCCCAGTGTAACAGAGTTAGAATCATTTGCATGTTCTTTAAACATGGCTCTTCTGCTGCATTTTATTTGAAACTATAATTATATAGCAGTATACTTGATAGATATATGTCCCAGAGACTTATATGTTTGGTCTATCTATATGCCAGTTGAGCCCTGCATTTCAGCAGAGTTGCAACACCTACCCTTCAGTTCATTGGACTTACCCTGGACAATTAACAAGGAGATGATGATGGACAATGCCCATCTCAAAGAACAGAGAGTGTCTGCAACTGCAAACAAGACAGCTTCATCCATCTGCCCCATGGGATCTAAGCACCCTCTCAGTTAGAAGCAGAGTGGGCACCACAATCCCAAATTCTCCAATATTTGGAATGAACAATGGACTAAAGTAGACTTATTATTATTCTACTATAGAGTTATTATTATTCTAGCAATGGAAGAATTCTTATCATTGATGCAAAGGCAGTGGCCACCAGAGGTTTTGAGGGATGGGGGACAGAAGAATAGGCATAATATGGGAATATTTTTCCCTCCCCTCAGAAACTATAATAATCACTAAGTTTCAATTTTTAAAGAATAAGATTCATAGTTACTTGCAATAATATTGACGTGTTGACATATTTGCCCTTTTTCTTTTATTAGGCACTGCCTATGTTCTCAAGGGATTCTTGTCCCTCTAATTGAGAAAATAGCAGGACTTGTTTATTGTGTGTGGCTCCTCTCACTTGTATAATATGCTATGAAAAGTGGAGCTCTTAGATATTCCATAGAAGACTGCCACAGGTGCACCCTCTCCTATATACACCCAACACCATACACCAGTAAACCTCCTTCATCACATTTTTCAAAAGAACATTTTCAATATTGTAGATTTAACCACGTACCTGTAAATCCCCAGGGTTCATCTCCTTCCCTTGACCCACCACCTAGTCCCATGGAAAGTCCAAGCTAACCACCCCCCCCAATCCACTCCTCCTCACAGATTAGAGGACTAAAATCATGAAGATGTCTGGCCTACCTAAATTAATTTACAGATTTAATGCAATCCCAATAAATATTTCAACAACAATTTTTACTGAATTGGAAAAGCTCAATATGAAATTTATTTGGAAGGATAAGGGGGTCGGAATAACCAAAGACATATTGAAAAATAAAAATGAATTTCAAGGAATCACACTGCCTGACTTTAAAACATACTACAAAGCTACAGTGGTATGTATTGGCACAAGGATAGACATACTGGCCAATGGAACCAAATTGAGAGCTCTGATATAGATCCTCGCATATACAGTTATCTGATATTTGAAAAGGCCACCAAGCCCACTCAACTGGGAGAGAATGGTCTCTTCAACAAATGGTGCTTGGAGACCTGGATATCCATATCCAAAAAAATGAGAGAGGACAGCTATCTCACATCCTATACAAAATTCAACTCAAGATGGATAAAACATCTAAATATAAGAACCAAGTCCATAAAGCTGCTAGAAGATAATATACAGAAGCATCTACAAGGTCTTGTAGTAGGAAATAGTTTCATTAACCTTAGACCCAATACACAAACAAGGAAAGAAAAAATAGATTGAGACCTCCTCAACATTAAAAATTTTTCACTTCAAAGTAGTTTGTCAAGAAAGTGAAAAGACAGCCTACTCAATGGGAGAATATATTTTGTAGCCAACTATCTGATAGGGGCCTAATATCAAACATATATAAAGAAATCCAACAGTGCAAAAATAAAAAATAAAAAAAACAGACAACCCATTTTAAAAAATGGGCAAGAGATTTGAATAGACACTTATCCAAAAGAGAAATACAAATGGCTAAAATACACATGAAAAGATGCTCAACATCATTATCTAATAGTGAAATACAAATCTAAACTACAATGAGATATCATCTTACACCCATTAAACAGGGAGCTATTAAATAACAAACAAACAGAGGACTGAAAGTATTGGAGAGGATGTGGAGGAATGGGAACCCTCCTCCATTGCTGGTGGGAATGCAGAATTGGTGAAACCATTCTGAAGGACACTCTTGTAATTCCTCAGTAAGCTAACTATAGAACTGCCATATGATCCAGCAATCCCACTACTGGGTATATAACCAGAAAAATTGAAAGGAGGGACACGAACAGGCCTATGCACACCAATGTTCACTGCGGCATTATTCACTATTGTCAAAAGTTGGAGACAATGAAAATGTCCATCAACTGATGAATGGATAAGCAAAATCGGGTATATATGTACAATTAAATATTACTCAGCTGTAAAAAGGAATGCAGTATTAACACATGGGATGAATCTTGAAGATCTTATGTTGAGTGAAGCAAGCCAAGAACTGAAAGACAAATATTACATGATGTTCACAGATTCAATTGATTCTTATCAATTACATGATGCAATTGATAAGAATTAAGCAAATTGAGCAGACTAACAGACCTAGCATCTGGAAGATAGGTTTCCTGGAGACAAAAAAGGAGTAGATGGTGGTGTGCCAATGCCCATAACAGCAAAATCTATGATAAGGTGGAAGGGTGTGCTTGGGAAGTGGATGGCCATGACAGTGCTGCAGTAGAATGATTGGCTTCAGCAGTGTGGCTCTTCATTCCGAAACCTCTCCAAAAACACAGCAAATAATAAATAAATAAAACTAATATGAATAAAAAGTTAAAAAAAAAAACTATATTAGGAAGTTAAATTTTGGTTGCATTTTGTCTTTCATTCCTGTAAGATCTGTTATCTTTTATGTATACTGACAATTTCTCCTGTATATTCAGTTTATCAATTCTAGAAGCTTGGTGTAGATTTTTCAAGGCTTTCTATGTATAGGATCATGTCATCTGAAAATAGTTAAATTTTTACTTCTTCCATCCCACTTTAGATGCTTTTATTTCTTTTTCTTGCCTAAGTACTTCAGCAAGTACTTCTAACACAATGGTAAATAACAGCGATGGCAGTGGGCATTCTTGCCTTTATCCAGGTCTTAGAGAGAAAGCCATTAGCATTTCAGCATTGACTATGATGTTACCTGTGCAATTTTCACATACACCCTTTTTCTTTTTTAATAATAATTTTTAATAATATTTTTTAAATATTACACAAAAACTATAAGGATTACCATATGCCCCACTCCCCAAACCTCTCACACCCTCCCACATAAATGTCCTTCATTAGTGTGGCACATTCATTGCAATTGATAAATGCCTCCTGAGGCTTTGCCATTAAGCAAGGACCATAGTTCACAATTGTAGTCTACACTCTCTCCCCCACAGTTCTGCAAGTTATGTGATGCTATAAAATGGCCTATATCTGTCATTGCAATGTCATTCAGGTTGATTCCCAAGTCCTGAAAAAGCCCCCATATTACAACTATTTTTCCCTCTCCCTGCCCCCAGAGCCTCCAGTGGCCACTGGCTCCACATCAATGCTGTAATTTCTTCCACTGCTAGAATCACAATATGTCTATAGTAGATTGACAGTAAGTTCATTCTAGTCCATAGTTCTTTCCCCAATCCTGAGGATTCTGAGATGGTGATGTCCAAAGCACCTCTAATTGAGATGGAGCTTATATTCCATGGGGAAAATGGATGGGGATATCTTGCTTGCAGTTGCAGACACTCTCTGTTACTTGGGATGGTCGTTGTGAATCATCATCTCCTTGTTAGTTGTCCTGGGTGAGTCCAATGAGCTGTAGAATAGGTGTTGCAACTCCACTGATGTTCTGGGCCCAGCTGGCACATGGACAGCCCAAATACTTGAGTCTCTTGGACATACACCATCAACAAACTTCAGAACCAAATATGGGTTTAAATAGAAGGGACAGATACGCCTTGTGTAGAAAAGACAAACTGAGTCCAACCCTGTCATTCTCAGGAGCACAAACTCCAAAATAGAGCCCACTGGCAAAGCACCAAACTCTGGAGCTATCTGCCCTGACCATAGAACCTAGGTGTCTCCAGGGTCCTCAGAAGCCCCACTCTTTGGGGTAGTATCCACTTCAGCAGTCTATGAGATCCTGCTGAGATGTGCATAAGTGTTACCTCTGGGAAGATCTCCCGAACAACTTTGAAGTCTCTTAGCCATAGAAACTTATTTCTCTGTACATTTACCCCTATTATTTGAGGTATTTTTCCAGTTGCATTGCTAGTTGGTGATTGGTAGTAATCCCTCAGTGCCTGAGAGGCTCATCCCTGGGAGTCTTTTCCCACACTGGGGGGAAGGTAATGCATTTATATATGGAATTAGGCTTAAAGGGAAGCCACATTTAAGCAAAAAGGAGGCTCTTAGGAGGCAACTCTTAGTCACCCCATAACAATAGACTAAGTTTCAATTTCAAGAGCAAAGGCTCATGAGCATAGTCATCAATATCAGTGGCCCAGCAGTGGATCATCCTCCTTCACCAGTCATTGCCCCTGGACTTGGGGGACTGTTGGTGCTCCATTAGAGAATATGGTAGAGCTCTCCAGGATGGGAATTTAATATTCTCTCAGTTATTGTGTGAGTCTCCACCCTCTGACAATGCCCTGTGAACATCTGAACATTTTTATATATTTTATATGTATGTCCAGGTGAACTTCCTTCCATGTATTCCCCATCAGTGACTACCCACATCAATGATCCTCCCCTGCCACAGTTGTAACCCTTCTGTGATCCAAAGCTTCTTCAAAAATCAAGCCATTAAAATACCCAAATGCAATTAATAGGAAAAGGAAATAATAATGTTAAGTTTAAATATAAGAAATGGAATACATAAATTTTTTTTTAGAAACTAAAAATAAAATTAAATTAAAAGATTGGGATAATAAAAAAAATGAGAAACATAAAAAAAATTTTTTTTTGACATTTTGCCTTTCATCAATGTAATATCTGATGTCCTGTCTGTACAGTGGCATTTTCTTCCATTTATTCCCCAGTGTCTTACTATTTTTCATTTTGTTTTTAAAGAAGATTTAGGTCACACTAAAGCCATATACAGAATACAGGGGACTCTCACATACCCAACATCCTCCCCTTTTCCTCTTTCCTGTATTAACGTTTTTATGTGTGCATGGTACCTTTGTTATAACTGTTATATAAATAGTGAAACATAGCTACTAAACATGGTAAATGGTTTACATTATGGTTCACATTTAAGACCATACACTTTTATAAATTTTGATATTTAACATGGCTTGTGTCCATCATTGTAAGATCATGTAGAATATTTCAATTGTCCAATAAATACCCCCTATTCAATCTATTCTATTCCTCCCTACCCCTCCCCTCGGGGCCCACGGTGACCGCCTGGCTTCACTCCTTGGATGACAAGATTCATAGTTACATGAAACACTGAGGCCCTGACACACTGGTTTGACCTCCCCTGTTAGGAAATGCCCATGGTCTCAAAAGTCTCCCACCTATTTGTGAAAAAATCAGTCCTCCTGAGGATGGGGGTCCAACTCCTTCCTGCTCATTATTTTGGTCTCCACCTACTGATACAGCATATTATTACAAAATGATCACTCACACATTCCCTGGAAGTCTGCTCCAGGTGTGTCCTGTCCTGAATGCCCCCAAATCCAACACCCTAATCCAGTAACCATTCCTTGTCATATTGCCATAAGCGCATTTCCAAATTTATACTTTCTACCATATACCCACAAATCCCCAGTGTTCACCTGCTCCCCCTCCCAACCCTCCCCCCAGTTCCCTGGACCTTCCAAATCACACTCCCCAATCTACCCTCCTGTCAGACCTGCACCACCTAACCCAATAATATCACTACCCTCCTGTCATATCCCTTCAATATGCAACTACATACTTTCACCTTACCATAGATTACGTCCATATGGGTGTTGGCTCATACCCTTCTCCCTTTCTATTTCCTGTAAATCTTTCTTCCAGACAATAGCTCTCTGAGTCTGCTCAATTTGCTTAATTCTTTTCATTGAGGTCATGTACAGTTCATCCTTCAATACCTGGCTTACTTTACTCAATATAAGGTCCTCAAGATTCATTCATGTTATCCCGTGTTAGCACTGTGTTCCTTGTTACAGCTGAGTAATATTCCATTATATGTGTGTGTCACATTTTTTAAATCCATTCATCTGTTGATGGACATTTGAGTTGATTCCAACTTTTGGCAGTAGTGAATAATGCCGTTATGAACATTGGTGTGCATATATCTGTTCATGTCTTTGCTTTCAATTCTTCTGGGTACATACCCAGAAGTGGATTGCTGGATCATATGGCAGTTCTACAGTTAGAATTTTGAGGAACTGAAAAAATATCCTCCACAATGGCTAGACCATTCTACATTCCCACCAGCATTGGATGAGTGTTCCCATTCCTCCACATCCTCTCAAACAAATATAATCTTTTGTTTTTTTTTTAATAGTCGCCAGTGTAATGGGAGTAAGATGGTATCTCATTATAGTTTTGATTTGCATTTCCCTAATAGCTAGCGATGTTGAGAATCTTTTCATGTCCTTTTTAGCCATTTAGATTTCTTTTTCGGAGAAGTGTTCTATTCAAGTAGCTTGCCCTTTTTTAAATGGGTTGTCTGTCTTTTTTATTTTCAAATTGTAGGATTTCTTTATAAATGCTGGATATTAGGCTCCTATCAGATATATGGTTGACAAATATTTTCTCCCATTGGGTAGTCTGCATTTTTACTCTCTTGATAATGTTCTTTGAAGTACAAATGTTTTAAATTCTGAGGAGATCCCATTTATCTATTTTTTCATTCACTGCTCATGCTTTGGGTGTGAAGTCCATGAAACAATTTCCTATTACAAGGTCCTGTAGATGCTTCCCTAAGTTCTCTTCCAATGTATTTATCATCTTGGTTCTTATATTTAGGTATTTGAACCATCTTGAGTTGATTTTTGTAAAAGGTGTGAGATGGTATTCCTCACTTTCTTTTGGATATGGATACCCAGCTCTCCAAGCACCATTTGTTGAAGAGACCATTGTCTCCCAGCTGAGTGGGCTTGATGGCCTGTTGAATACCAGATGACTGTATATGCGAGGATCTGTATCAAAACTCTCAACTCAGTTCCATTGATTGATATGACTATCCTTCTGCCAATTCCATGTAAATTTGATCACTGTAGCTTTTTATTATGTTTTAAAGTCAGGGAGTGTGATTCCTCCAATTTTGTTTTTCTTTTTCAATATGTGTTTGGCAATTCATGGCCTCATACACTTCCAAATAAATTTTGAAGTTGGGTTTTCCAATTCATTAAAAAATGCAGTATTGATTATTATTGAGATAGCATTAAATCTGTAGATTAGTTTGGGTAGGATAGACATCTTAATGATGTTTCCTCTTCCTTTCCATAACAGGGAATGTTCTTTAATAGGATAGACATCTTAATGATGTTTACTCTTCCTTTCCGTAACAGGGAATGTTCTTTAATGTATTTATGCCCTCTTTGATTTCCTTTAACAGTGTTGTGTAGTTTTCTGCATATACGTCCTTTACATCTTTAATTAAATTTATTCCTAGGTATTTGATTTTTTTAGTTACTGATGTAAATGGTATTTTTTTCTTGATTTCTTCCTCATATTTCTCATTATTGGTGTACAGAAATGTTACTGTTTTTGAGCATTGATCTCATAGCCTGCAACTTTACTGAGCCCATTTATAAGTTCAAGAATATTTGTTGTAGATTTTTCAGTGCTTTCTGTGTATAAGATCATGTCATCTGCAAATAACGAAATTTTTACTTCTTCCTTTCCAATTTGGATGGGTTTTTTTTATCTTTTTCTTGCCTCAGTACTCGAGCAAGTACTTCTAAGACAATGTTAAATAGGAGTGGTGATAGTGGGCATCCTTGTCTTGTTCCCGATCTTAGAGGGAAAGCTGCTAGGATTTCATCATTGAAGATGATGTTCGATGTGGGTTTTCCATATTTACCCATTATCATGTTCAGAAAGTTTCCTTCTATTCCTATCTTTTGAAGTGTTTTTTATCAGGGAAGTGCACCATATTTTATCAAATGCCTTTTCTGCATCTACAGATACAATCATGCAACATTTTTTCTTTCAGTCTATTTATGTGGTGTATTACATTGATTGATTTTCTTATGTTGAACCATCCTTGCATACCCAGGATGAAACCCACTTGGTCATGGGGCATAATTCATTTGATATGCTGTTGAATGTGATTAGCAAGTATTTTATTGAGGATTTTAGCATCTATGTTCTTAGAGAGATTGTCCTGTAATTTTCCTTTCTTGTGGCATTTTGTTTAGCTTTGGTTTTAGAGTAATGTTGGCATCATAGAATGAGTAAGACAATGTTCCTTCTACTTCCATTTTTTGTAAGAGTTTAAGCAGGATTGTTCTTATTTCTTTCCAGAATGTTTGGTAGAATTCACTTGTGAAGCCATCTGGTCCTGGGCTCTTCTTAGTTGGGAGGCTTTTGATGACTGACTCTAATTCTTTACTTGTAATTGATGTGTTCATCAATTTATTTTTTCATCAATGTAGACTACTTGTGAGGTTCTAGGAATTTTTCCACTTCCTCTAAATTATCATTCTTGTTGGCATGTAATTTTTCAAAATATCTTCTTATGAGGCTCTTTATTTCTGTGGGGTGGGTTGTGATATCCCTTTCCTCTTTTCTTACTTTGTGTATTAGCATCTTCTCTCTTTTTTTCTTAGTCTGGCTAAAGGTTTGTCAATTTTATTGTTCTTTACAAAGAACCTGCTTTTGGTTTTGCTTATTTTTTTTCTAGTGTTTTCTTATTTTCTATTTCATTTAGTTCTGCTTTAATATTTGTTATTTCCTTATTTCTACTTCTTTTGGTGTTAGTTTGTTGTTGTTTTTCCAATTCCTTCAGGTTTGCAGTTAGGTCTTAAATTTTAGCCCTTTCTTCTTTTCTGATATATGCATTTATGGCTATGAATTTCCTTCTTAATACAGCTTTTCCTGCATCCCATAGGTTTTATATGTTGTGTTGTCATTTTCATTCATTTCAAAGTAGATACTGATCTCTTTTGAGATTACCTCCTTGAACCACTGTTTGTCTAAGGGTGTGTTGTTTAACTTCCAAATCTTTGTGCCTAATCTTGTTCTCTAGCTATTAGTGATTTCCAATTTTATTCCATTGTGGTCAGAGAAATTACATTGTATAATCTCAATATTTCTGATTTCATTGAGAATTATTCTGTGGCCCCGCATGTGGTCTATCTAGGAATATGATCAAATTGCCCTCGAGAAGAATGTATATCTTGCTGTATTTGTGTGTATTGCTCTGTATATGTATATTAGACCCAGATTCTCTAATGTATTAATCAAAGTCTTTGATCCTTTATTGAAACTTTTTCAAGATTATCTGACAAATGGTGATAATGGTGTATTAAATCCCCCACTATAATTGTAAAGGCATCTATTGCTCCACTTCCTTTAGTATTTCTTGAAGGGGAGGTTTCTTATTGTCGTACTCTCTTAATTTCTGTTTATCTGTGAATATTTTGAATTCTCCATCATTTTTGAATGCCAACTTTGCTAGATAGAGAATTCTTGGCTGGAAATTTTTTTCTTTTAGTATGTTAACCATGTCATACCACTGTCTTCTTGCTCCATGGATTCAGATGAGAAATAAGCACTTAATCTTATTGAATTTCCCTAGTATGTGATGATTCTCTTTTCTCTTGCTGCTTTCAGTACTTTCTCTTTTTCTTAATCATTGGCAATTTGATGAGTATATGTCTTGGTATAGACCTGTTGGGATTTATACTGTTCAGGGTTTGCTGCAATTCCTGGACTTGTACATCCATCTCCCTCCATATATTTGGCAACTTTTCAGCCATTATTTCCTCCAACACTCCTTCCATCCCCTTCCCCTTCTCTTCTTCTTTTGGGATGCCTATAATGCCTATGTTAATGCGTTTTGTGTTGTCATTCAAATCTCTAAATCCCTGTTGGATTTTTCTTTCTTTTTATCTATTTGTTCTACTATTTGTTTGATTTCAGATGTATTTTCTTCCATAGCACTAATCTTTCCTCTGTCTGTTCAAATTTACTGTTATGTGCTTCCAGTGTCTTTTTTATTTCTTGGATTGTTGAATTTATCACCATCATATCCATTATCTTTTTATGTATGTTTACAATTTTTCCATGCATTTTTCCAGTGCCTTCTTAATAAACTTAATCTCTTCATACATTTCATTAAGTTGGTCCATGATATTTGTTTAAACAGCTTTGATTAGTTGTTCAATGTTCTGCACTGTTTCCTGATTTTTAGTTTGTTTATTGCACTGGGCCATGTCTTCCTGTTTCTTAGTATGGTTTGTAATTTTTTGTTGCCATCTGGACATCTTTTTATCTTGATGGGTTTATCCAGTTGATTAGCTTCTCTCTTTACTTTAGGGTTTTATTTAATAGCTGTTTTTGTATATTTGTTATGTTTTCTCTTTGACATTTTGTTCTTCTTATTCTATTTCATTGCTGTTGCCTATGTTCCCTTGGAGGAAAAAAATAGGGCTGGATAAAGTGAAAGAGGTAAGAAAAGTAAAAGGATAATAATAATTATTATTATAGTAATTAGAAGAAGAACCGTTTAAAATGTTGGAAATTGAATATTTAACTCATGTAAGCAGTGTAGTATAATAGGAATAAAAAAGTGTGGTACCAACAATGAAATGGGAAATTAAATAAAGAAAATATATAGACTTAATTAAATGGCCAGTATGATGAGGAGAGAGGGAAAGCAAAAAGAAAAGACAAAAATAAAAAAAGTTAATAAAAGAAAGAAAACAGGATAGATGAGGTAGAAATAAAAACCAGAAAAATTGTGGACAAAAAAAAAAGAGATATGGAATGTAAGAACAATAAGAGAAAGCAAAAGATAAAATGATGAGGGAAAGAAAAGAAATAGTGTTGGTATATAAATTCGGCATACTCAGTAAAAGGGAAATCAAGGAAGAGTAAACATAGGATCCAAGAATCAAGGTGGCAGCATCTTAAGGAATGTATCTCTTCATCCAGCTCCCTCCAGATTGATGCCCTGAAGCCCCCTAATCTGTGCGTTCCCAAAACTGCTCTATTGGGAAGGATCTTGCACCCACTTAGCCATTTTTTTGTGAGCGACCTGCCTATGTTATTTTGAGTGAAAAAAAAATTAGGACCAGAGAAAAGGAAAGAGATAGGAAGACCAAAACTATAATAGTAATGGTAATAGAAAAAGGTTGGAGAGAAAATGTACAAGACCTAGGAAACTGAAAAATTAACATGAGTAAGAAGCACAGAGGAATAAGATTAGGAAAGTGGGATAGAAAAAATGAAACAAGAAAGAAAATACAGAAAAAAATATATAGAATGAATTAAAATGCTGGAATGGGGAGAAGAGGGGAAAAGAAAACAGAAAAGATAAAAAGAAAAAAGTGAAAATGAGAAGGTATACAGAGAAAAATGTAGAGAGGGAGAAATACAAACAAGAAAAATTAGAGACCAAATAAAAGTGGTGGAATGAAAGAACAACAATGAAAATGAAAGATATAAAGACTAAACTATGAAAGCAAATAGAATAGGTAAAATAAATCAGTAACAAAAGAATAAAAGAAAGAAAAGAAAAAGAAACAAACAGAAAGAAAGTGAGGGGATACAAAACAAGCAAGAAAGAAGACAGCAGCAACTCTTATTTTTTTAAAGGAGACAGAAGAAATAAATAAACACAGAAAAACAACCTTCTTTCTTAGACCCCTAAGGCTCTTCCCAGGTTGCTGCTGTTCCTCAGTCACTCACCCTGCAGCTTGCCTTCTGCAGGTTTTGAACTGGGATTTAGTGAGCAAAGTAAGGCAAATAAAATAAAATGACCCTTTTTATAAAAATAAGAGATCCAAGAAAAGCTAATACAAATGAAATGTCTATATGTTCCCTGTCATAAATTTGCAACTGGATGCCTGATAACCTGTTGGATCTCTTCTCAAGGAATAGCCAGGAATCAAACTATGGACTTCATATGTGCTGGCAGGAATTCTTTCACTGAGCTATTCTGAGTCCTTGGATTAATTAGTCTTTCAGAAGGCAATCTGCAGTCAACTGGAGTGATGCTGATCACCTCCTGCCTCTGCCTTCTCACTGATGCAATTCCTCTCTTTACCTAGGTGGCTTGGTGTGACCTCCAACCTGAGATGATCCCACTCCCCTTTCCCTGTCAAGTTGATGTCCCTTCTGATATTTAAGGGGGACCCAGCTGGCTAAACTCACCACAATAAAAAACCCTCTGTTTGGAGAAGGGGGCTAGGGTCTCCACCTAGTCTATCCACCCTGAGGGCAGGGTATGTGTGCCCATTCCAGCCACTGAGGTAAGCAATCCCCGATTATTCCTGGCTTCGCTTTCTGTACAGTACCCTCCTAGATGACTCAGAGGAACTTCCCGTGGAGGAAGATGTCTGCTTTACTGTCATTTGGGTACTCTTTCCCAGGAGTATTACCCTCACTTAGTATCTTAGGGGTGGGAGAGGGGACCCTTTTCCATCAGCCAGGAGGTTTAGTAACTCACAATTAATTGCCTTTGACTTCTTTGTGTCTCTGACCCTTACTCTTCTGGGAGTTGGTAAGCAGTGCCCTGGTTTGCTGTGCCCCAAATGAAGTCCCCACAGCAGCCTCTGGCTTTTTCTTTGTTGTTTTAGTGAGGGCTAAGACTTATATGTCTAACCCATTGGCCATGTTCCCACAATCTGCAACCCTTTTTCTAATTGAGGAAGTTTCCTTCCATTCCTATAATTTGAAGTGTTTTTTTTTAATCAAGAAAGGAATTTATATTTAGTCAAATGCATTTTCTGCCTCCATAGAGATGGTCATGTGATTTTTTTCTCAACTCTTAATATGCTTTATTACATTGATTGATATTCTGATGTTGAAACATCCTTGCATACCATGGATGAAACTCAGTTGATTATGGTGTATAATCCATTTGATGTGTTGTTGAATATGATTAACAAGAACTTTGTTGAGAATTTTAGCATCTATTTTCATAAGACAGCTTGGTCTCTAGCTTACATTTCTTCTGGCATCTTTATGTTGTTTTGGTATTAGGGTGATTTTAGCATCATAGAATGAGTTAGGAAACATTTCCTCAACTTCTATTTTTTTAACAGTTTAAGCAGAATTGGTTTTAGTTCTTTATAGAATGATTTGTAGAATTCACCTGTGAAGCCATCTGGTCCTGTGCTCTTTTTAGTTGGGAAGTTTTTGATGACTAATTCAATCTTGTTACTTGTGATTGTTCTGACGAGTTCATCCCTTTCTTCTTTTGTCAATATTGGATGCGAGTGTGTCTCTAGAAATTTGTTCATGTCATCTAAGTTATCCATTTCATGTCATAGAGTGTTTCATAATATCTTCTTATGATGCACTTTATTTTGGTCGAGTCAGTGGTGATATCATCTTCCTCAGTTTTTATTTTATGTATATGTCTCTACTCTTTTTTTCTCTTTGTTAGTCTAGCTAAGGGCTTGTCAACTTAATTAATCTTCTCATAGAACCAGGTTTTGGTTTTCTAATATTTTTCTAGTGTTTATTTTTTCTTCTCAATTTCTTTTAGCTCTGCTCTATATTTAGATATTTCCTTATTTTTGCTTGCTTTTGGATTACTTTACTCTTCTTTCTTAAGTTCCTCCATGTGTGCAGTTAAGTTTTTTATTTTAACTTTCTTCTTTTTTAAATATAGGCATTTAAAGCTATAAATTTCCCTCTCATCACTGCTTTAGCTGCTTCCCATAGATTTTGATATGTTTTGTTCTCATTTTCGTTTATTTCAAGGTAGTTACTGATTTATTTTCCAATTTCCTCCTTTACACACTGATGAGATAAGAGTGTGGTGTTTAACTTTCATATATTGTGCCTATTCTGGCTCTCTGCACCTTATTAATTTCTAGCATCATTCCATTGTAGTCAGAAAAATTGCTTTGTATATTTTCAAACTTTCTGTATTTGTTGAGAATAGTTCTGTGACCTATTATGTGGTCTATCCTGGAGAATGATCCATGTGCACTCAAGAAGAATGTATATCCTTCTATATTTGAGTATAAAGTTCTGTATATGTCTATTAGGTCTAGCTCCTCTAAGGTATTTTTCAAGGTCTCTGTATGTTTATTGATTCTCTGTTGAGATGTTTTGTCTAATGGTGATAATGATGTATTAAAGTCAGCCACTTTAATTGTAGAGGCAACTGTATATAGTGTCCTTCTTTGTCTCTTATGGTAATTTTGCATTTAAAGTCTATTCTGTCCAATATTAGTATAGCTACTCCCACCTTTTTTGATTATTGCTTGCATATAAATCATTTTTCATATATTAACTTACAATCTCCTTGTATCCCTGTGTCTAAGGTGAGTTACTTGTAGACAGCAAATAGATGGATTATATTTGCTTATCGATTTTGTCAATCTGTGTCTTTTGATTGGAGAGTTTAATCAATTAACATTCAATGTTATTACTGTCAAGGTAGATCTTACATTAGCCAGTTTTTCTTAAGGTTTATATGTGCCAAATTTGTTTTTATATCTACTTTAATCTTCTTACATATTCTTACAAATACTCTTCTTTTCTGCAATCTCTTACAAAACTCTCTCTTGTTTTTTATTATCCTTTCAAGCTGCCTAAATCCCATTTGTGTTTCTTGAAGGACAGGTTTCTTGTTGAAAAATTCTCTTAATTTCTGTTTATCTGTGAATATACTTTGAACTCTCTCTCATTTTTGAATGTCAACTTTGCTGAATACAGAGTTCTTGGCTAGTGGTCCTATTTTAGCACCTTAACTATATCATACCTCAGCCTTCTTACCTCCACAATTTCAGGTGAGAAATATATTCTTAATCTTATAGAGCTTCCTTTTACTTGATGGATCTCTTTATTTATTTTTTCTTTCAGTATTATCTTTTTCTTGAGTTTTTGACAATTTGATAAGTATATTTCTCAGGGTAGGTCTTTTAGGATTTATACTGCTTATATTGTGCTGCACTTCCTGGACATGTACATTCATGTCACTCAAAATGGTTGGGAGATTTTCAGGAATTATCTCCTCCAACATTCTTTTTGCCTCCTTTCCCTTCTTTACTGTCTCTGGGATGCCTGTAATGCATATGTGTGCCTTTAGTTGTAATGCAATTCCTCGAGGCACTGCTGAATTTTTCTAACTTTTTATCTATCTTTCCTAATTTCCATCTGGTTTCAGGTGTATTATCTTTCACATCACTAATTCTTTCCACTGCCTGTTCAAATCTGCTGTTATGGGCTTCCAGGATATTTTTTATTTCTTGCATTGTGCCATTCATCATCATTAGATCTGTTATCTTTTTATGTATGTTTATGACTTCCTCAGTATATTCTCTCAGGGTCTTCTCAATATCCTTTATCTCTTCTTTCACTTCCTTCAGTTGATTCATGATATTTGTTTGAACATCCTTGATAAGCTGTTCCATATTCTGCATCTTATCTTATTTTTTCTTTGTTTGTTTTTTGCTTTTTTTGTTGTTTTTCTTTGTTTATTTGTTTGTTAATTATACTGGGCCATGTTTTTCTCTTTTTTAGTATGGCTCATAATTTTTGTTGTTATCTAGGCATCTGCTTACCTTGATTGGCTTATTCAGAGGGTTAACTTCTCTTTGTACTCTAGGATTTTATTTTCTTTTCTTTTGTGTTAAAGTTCCTCTTTGACACTTGCTTCCACTTATTCTATATACTTGTAGTTTTCCATGTTCCCATTTTTTAAATCTTATTCCTCTGTACAATTACTCATGTTAATTATTCATTTTCCTAGGTCTTGTACACTTTCCCTCCTCCTTTTTACTATTATTATTATTATTTTCTTCCTATCTCTTAATATTTTTCTGGTCCTATTTTTTTCAGGTGAACATGGACAACAGCAAGGAAATAGAGTAAGAGGAACAAAGAGCTGAAGTGAACCCTTTGAACCACACACAAAAAAACAACAAAATAAAACCTTAGAATAGAGAATGATGCAAACATATAAATAAACCCATGAGGATAAACAGATGCCTAGACATCAACAAAAAATGAAAAGCCACACTAAGAAACTGGAAGACATAGCACAGTCCAATGAACAAACTAAATATCAAGAGGAGATGTAGAACATGGAACAACTAATCAGAGATGGCCAAACAAATATCATGAATCCACATACTGAAGTGAAAGAAGATATTAAGGATATTAAGAAGACACTGGGAGAATATACTGAAGAAATTGTAAACATACATAAAAAGATAAAGGATATGATAGTGATGAATGACCTGATCCAAGAAATCAAAAATACACTGGAAGCACATAAGAGCAGATTTGAACAGGCAGAAGAAAAAATCAGTGATGTGAAAGACAGTACATCTGACATCAAACAGAGAGTAGAACAGATAGATAAAAAGAAAAAATCCAGCAGAGACTTAGGGATTTGAATGACAACATGAAATACACAAGCATACACATTATATGCATCCCAGAGAAGAGAAGGTAAAGGGAACAGGAGGAGTGTTGGAGGAATAAATGGGTGAAAAGTTCCAACCTTTTTGAAGGAGATGAATGTACATGTTCAGGAAATGCAGCTCACCCCAAACAGTTTACATCCTAAAAGGTCTACTCCAAGATATATACTGGTCAAATTGTCCAATGCTCATAACAAAGAGAGAATACTGAAAGCTGCAAGAGTATAGCAAATCATCAGATACAAGTGAAGCAGATTAAGTGCTTATTTCTCATCTGAAACCATGGAGGCAGTGGTATGACATAGTTAAAATGCTAAAAGAAAAGAAACTGCTGCCAGGAATTCTTTATCCAGCAAAGCTGGCATTCAAAAATGAGGGAGAGTTCAAAATATTCACAGACAAACAGAAAATAAGGGAGTATATGAATAAGAAATCTGCACTTCAAGAAATACTAAAGGGAGTTCTGCAGGTCAAAAGGTAAAAACAGGAGAGAAAGAGAGTTGCAGGAGAGTGTAAGAACAACAAAAAGGATAAAATAAGAAGTAAAAAGAATATATGGCTTACTTATACCTAAAGAAAATATGGCTTATATAAGTAATTCCTTAACAGTAATAACGTTGAATGTTAATGGATTAAACTCACCCGTCAAGAGACACAGATTGGAAGAATTGATAAGGAAATATGACCAATCAATATACTGTCTACAAGAAACCCACCTTAAACCCAGGGATGCAAGGGGCTGAAGGTGAATGTTTGGAACGCAATTTTGCAAGCAAACAACAAAGAAAAAAAGGGTGGGAGTAGCTATTCTAATATTAGACAAAACAGATTTTACATGCAAAACTATTGTAAGAGAGAAAGAAGGGCACTCTCTATTAGTGAAAGGGATAATCTTTCAAGAAGAAAGAACAATCATAAACATTTATGCACCTAACCAGGGCACCTCAAAATACATGAGGCAAACACTGGAAAAACTAAGTGGAGAAATAGATGCTTCTACACTTATAGTGGGGTACTTTAAAACACTGTTATCACCATTAGGCAGAACATCTCAACATAGAATCAATAAAGAAACATAGGCTTTGAATAATACCTTAGAGGATCTGGACCTAATAGATATATACTGGTCACTACACCCAAATACAGTGGGATATACATTCTTCTCGAATGCACATGGATCATTCTCCAAGATAGATCACATGCTATGCCAAAGAACAACTAACAATGAATTCAGAAAGATTGAAATTATACAAAGTAGCTTATATAATAACAATGGAATGAAGCTGGAAATCTGTAAGGGGCAGAGAATCATATTAGGTACAAAGATATGAAAGTTAAACAACACACTCTTGACAAACAGTGGTAATGGAGGAAACCTCAAAAGAAATCAGTAACTACATTGAACTGAGTGAAAATGACAACACAACATATCAAAACCTCTGGTATGCAGCAAAAGCTGTACTGAAATGGAAATCCATAGCCATAAGGCCTTTATTAGAAAAAGAAGAGCTAAAATCAAATAACTAATGGAACACCTGAAGGAATTAGAAAAAGAAAACAAACTAACTCCAAAGGAAGTAAAAAAGAAAGAAATAACAAAGATTAGAGCAGAACTAAATGAAATAGAAAATAAAAAATACTAGCAAAAATAAACAAAAGCTGGTTTTCTGAGAAGTTTAATAAAATTGACAAAACCTTAGCTAGATGAACAAAGAAAAAAGAGAGAAGATGCAAAGGCATAAAATGAGAAATGAGGAAGAGGATATCACGGACCCCACAGAAAAAAAAGAGTATCATAAGAGGATGCTTTGAAAAATTATATGTCAACAAGATGGATAATTTAGAGGAAATGGACAAATTCCTAGAAACATACAATCAGCCTATATTGATGAAAGAAGAAATTGATGAACTCAGCAGACCAATCACAAGTAACAAGATAGAATTAGTCATCAAAAACCTCTTAGCTAAGAAAAGCCCAGGAACAGATTGCTTCTCAGGTGAATTCTATCACACATGCTGGAAAGAACTCACACCAATCCTGCTTAAAGTCTTTCAAAAATTAGAAGCGGAGGGCTTATTGCCTAACTCATTCTATGATGCCAATATCACCCTAACACCAAAGCTAAACAAAGACACCACAAGAAATGAAAAGTATAGACCAATCTCTCTAATGAACCTAGATGCTACAATCCTCAACAAAATACATCCTAATTGTATTCAACAACACATCAAAGAATTAAACACCATGACCAAGTGGGTTTCATCCCTCATTTGCAGGATGGTTCAACATAA
>JAQZBX010015053.1:0-37955 GCA_029593785.1 Cabassous unicinctus
CACCACCACCACCACCACTGCTGCTGCCATCACCATCACCACCACTACTGCCATCACCACCATCCATCACCACCATCATCACAACCATCCATCACTACCACCACTGCCACCATCACCACCACACCCACAATCCAACCTCCTCCTTAGGAACTAGTGCCCACATGAGCTGCTCTTGCTGATGAGCAGGTGGGGTGGGACAGAAAGTAGGCTGAGAAATGCTGCTTCAGTGAGTCTATTCCTCTCCACACTATGTTGCTGGGAGGGTGTCCCAGGACAGGTGTGAGTGCAGAGGACCATCCCACTTGCTTGCCAACCCTTCCCCATCCCACATGCGTGGTGCACACATGACCTGCCTAGAGAAGCCGACTAGTGTTCACTGTGCTACCACTGTTCAGAATACTCTCGAGAACTCCAGGAGATGCACAGGACAGTGAGGCTTGAGTCCTGCCCCTGAGAAGCTCTGGGGGCTCTGTAATCTCCACTTCTTGTTCCCTGGGGCTCTGCTTGTAATGCATTTGCAAGCAGACTTACCTGAGTCTAACTCAATGGATTTAGAAAATAAAAATGAGAATTGATACAGGCTTTCTAATCCCAAAGTTCCATGTGCATAAGAAATGGTTGTTGAATGAATGATAAATACTAAAACGTGGACGTAGCCCACCTGTTGTGGATTGGGTCATGTCCCACAAAAACAGGCTTAAGTCCCAAACCCAGTCCTGTGGATGTGACCTCCTTTGTAAATGAAATCTTTCAAAGACTCTATTAGGATAAGGTCAAACTGAACGAGGGAGGACCTTCATCCAATAGGACTGCTGTCCTTAGAAGCGGAGGAAATTTAGACTCAGGAGGAGGAGAGAGCAGGAGACAGGAGGACACAGCCAGCCATGTGACGGAGGCAGCGACTGACTTACAGACGGACAGCAAACGACTACCTGAACGTTACAGGCTTCGGACAAAGCGTGGCCTGCTGACACTTTGCTTTGGACTTCTAACCTCCAAGACTGTGAGACAAGACATTTTGCTTGTTTAAGCCAACCAGTTTGTAGCATTTCTTATCGTTGCCCTGGCAAGCTTAGATAAATAGATAAAGATTCAAAAGAAATTCTAAATTTTTTTGTCACCAGAATTGTGCTTCCTTTATTACTCAAACATCAAATTCACAAACTTTCTAGGAGATAGTTCAGAAACAATTTTTCTTCCAAAGCTGACACTGTACCTGACCCAGAAACTAATACTCCTAGTTAGCAGGTTTTGAGTCCTGCTACATTCCAGGAAGTGTGCTTATTAATTTTTGTGCATCATCTTTTTTAGGCTTCACAAAAGTTCTGTGCTTTACATATGAGAAAACTGAGCATTGGGCAGGTTAAATAACTTGCCTGTTTAGTAAATGGAAGATCATGGAGAGGGATAGAATTCATATCTACCTAATGACAAAAGCCATACTCTTAACTACCTGTCTACATCTCTGCACGTAAAATTATATATGTAAACAGAATTAAAATACTCAGGTGAGCCGACAAAGGCTTTCCAAGGTTGTGATTTTTAATACATATGTTTATGTGTTTGATAATTAATATAGCTTAAGTAAAAGAGTTGACATTAAAACATAACTATTTTTCTAACTAATTAGAATTATTTTTCTAATTAGTTAGCCTAATTCTGATTAATTGGCAAAATCATTTCTCATAGAGATTTTTCAAATGATTCAGGTTTTTCAAAATCTACATAATTCATTTGAAGGGAATCAGGCAGTGAAGCTGCTGAAGGCAATGTGTACTAGCCCATTCTTTGAAAAAGTAGATGAGAATATGGGTTCTCACTGTAGTTTAAGCCAATTTAAGGCATTTACCAAGGAACAGCCTTGGTGACAGTGGCTGAATGTGTCGTGGTACAAAGCCTTGTGCTCTTGGGAAGGCAGCAGATGGCTCCAGTATAGGCCTCCATCCAGCTGGCGAAGACCTGGTTTCCAGGCCCCCTTTCAGGCTGTGCCCGGTTCACGTCATTAGCCACCTCCTTGGAAAACCCTGAGAGCTCCGTCTTGCAGTCAGAGACAGTTTCCTGGGGCTGCAGTAACTGCCACAGACTGGGCGCCTTAAAACAGCAGAAATGTGGCTTCTCGTGGTCTGGAGACTAAGAGTCCAAGTGAAGGTGTGGGGTGGCCCGCGCCCTCTGACGTCTGCCCCACCTTTCTTGGGGCTTCTGGCGGTTTGCTGGCGGCTCTTGGGCTCCAATCTGCCTCCTTCGCCACATGGCGTCTTCTCTGCCTCTGTGTCCAAATTTCCTCTTCTTAGAGGGACTCCAGGCATGCTGGATTAAGGCCAACTCTAATCCAGTTTGGTGTCATTTTAACTATTTCCACCTGATATGACCTTATTTCCAAATAAGGTCATAGTCATGGGACTGGGATAAGGACTTGAACATAGCTTTTGGGGGGGACACGACTCAGCCCATCATAGTGGCTAGATGAAATCCGTGCCAGGGAGGAAAAAGGCTTCCAGCACAACTAGCAGAGGAGACGAGCAGAAGCTGAACGCAAGTAAACCGCACTGCTCGGGCCGCTTGTGTGTTGCCTTTTTATTTTCATTTTGCTATTCCTTCCTATTGTGGAAGTATGTTTCAGAGAAATACCAGGTAGAAGTAACTCAATAAGCCTTATTTGTGAAAAGTACTATGTAAAAGTGTGCTTTCACATGGAAATGATGGCTGCTTGTCCCCGCAGGTAGTTTTAAAAGCATGCGGGCTTCCCCTGTCCCCAGGGTCTGCAGCAGCCTCCTCAGAACTTAAATGAACCTGGTTATTTCCTCCACTAGTGCTCAGTCGCAGCCAGGAGCTACTTAGAAAAGCTGGGGCCTGGAGGCTGGAACACCGGTCCTAACTGCCTAGAGGGTCTGCAGGAGGCAGAGAACTCTTCTCTGTTATCCCCTGTGGGTGCTGGCCTGGGCTGGAGGTACAGAGGGGAATCCATGCTACTGCTTTATTTTAAAGCAGCAAAAATATTGTAAGATAAAGGCACAACAGCCTGGACGCTTGGAATGAAGTCAGTTCTTGTGCTGTCTTTAAACTCAAGAATGAGTCCTATTGCCTGGAGCTACATTAGTTGACTGGTTCAGGTGAGCCAGCGGGACCCACCATCTCTGGCCGCCTCTCTCCCCTCACTCACTCCTCTCCAGCTGCTCCTGCTCTCCCTCTAACAGGCAAGCTCACCCTTACCTGGCAGCTCTTGCCAGTGTCGTACCCCTGCTTGGCATGTTCTCTTACCAGATACTTGGTCCGCCCCTGCCCTTCCTCCAGGTCTCTGCTCAACTGTCATCTTCTCAGAGAGACCCGGCCGTCTTCTCCCAATAGCGATTGCCCCCCACTTCCCCCATCTCTCTTGGTCTCTCTTGGTCTCACTTTGAGTGTACATTATGCATCTCAATGTTCTTGCTCTATGACAAATTGTACTGTGAATTATAGACTTGATAGGGCTGAGGATAGAATAGGCACATTTTTCAACTGCCCCTTTCCCTTCTCCTGTAGAGAAAAGCCCTGGCACATGAGGTTACATTTCTCTCCACACTGGACATTATATTCAGAGCTTGGTAATAGACAATGAAAGTCAGCATAGCATCTCCCTGCCTGAATAAATACAGTCAAATCCATTTCCCAACATGGCAGGTCAGGACACACTAACATTTTTCTGGGAACACGATTTAATAATTTCTATTCACTAGTCCTCAGGAGAAGGAGAAATTCCTTTCCAAGGAAGGAAGACTCGGGAATTTCAACTTCCCTTTATGTTATACACAAATGTCAACCTTTGGAGACGCCGCTTCTTTCAGCACATTTTCCTTACACTTCAATTTTTCCTGTCTTTCTCATTTAGCTCCCTTCTCCCCCTTCTTGCTGTCCTTCACCATGAAGAGTGTACTTGGTAAGGCATCTCAGAATCCATCTAATGTGCCACTTCAGTAGAACTTGAAAAACACTGAGGTGATTACTCATTTATTGCCATCTTCTGCTAAGTGCTTAATGCAAACTTAATAAAAAATCAATAGCTGTGTGTGCCTCTCCATTGAAGGAACACACATTTGCTGAGTCCATCTGATACATAACTAGGTTGGGTAGTTGCCAGGGAATTTATGGAAAATCTTCTGGGATAATTTATCACTTCAATGTTGGGTTCAAGGAAGATTTTAAAAGTCAGATAAGCAGGAGTACAAAACAGGGGCAACGAAAGGGCAGTTACTGAGCACCCTCTTCTTCAGAAGGCTTGTTGGGAGCAGGAGCGAATAGGGAACATCTTGCCTGATCTGAATAACATCCCAGCAGAGTTAGGGTTGGGATGCTAAATGCATTTTCAACTAAAGGCCTATGTTTTAAACTTCCTCAGCCATCAGACTTCATTTACAACACCAAATTCATTAATTTCTTGTAACAAAGAAGTACTTGCCATTTGCCTCACCAGCTGTCTGTCTGTCCATCTGTCTTCAGGAGCCACCCAGAATGCATGAGCTCTGGCTCCTATGTGTTGGGGAACTCTCCCCAACCAAGAGGGGATGCCTGGTGTCAGGTGGTTAAGACCACCTGCTTGCACTGACAGAACCACTCTTTCAACATTATTTCAACTGTCTCTGTTAAATGACCCGCTCAAACAGGATGGCATAATGAAGTTACAAACGGCCCTTAGCTCAGCTTTTCCTGGAATCACACAGAAACTTTGGGTTCTCTGGCCAAGAGCCTCTGCATTCTGTGCTCAATATGAGACTGCCAAGGGGATAGCATTTCCCAGCCGCAGACTAAAACATCACCCAGGCATTCTGCTATCAGCTAAAGAAAGGATGTGCTTCGTTTTCTTCGAAACGTGTAGGCATTTAACATTTCTTCCCAGCTGCCCCACGCAGCAGTAGCCACTGGGAGCATCAGGGATCCCTTGCAAACGTTTAACCCTTACAGAGGCTTTGCAACGGGGAAGCTCTTCCATTTGCTAGTTCTCCACTGCAATGTCACTAAAAAGTTTCTGAATAGAAAGATTTGAATCCTCCAAAATATTAGGATATAGCAAGATATTATCATTCATTAGAAACAACCTAGAATAAGAAACACCTGTAGTGTGTTTAGTAAATTTAGAAAATTCCCTAGCAGAGTAGCCCCTATCCATGGAAATAAGCACCATATTCCAGAATAAAAGCATGAACATGGAAGATGGCAGGCAGAGTCTCTTTCCACACTTTATTTTAGACTTTTTCCACTTCCTTATTTGTCAGATATGGACTCATCTGGGATTTCAGCTGATTTTCCAGTCTCCAGAGACACCAAACTCCCCTCCAACGGGTTCGTGCTATTCACCCTCCATTTGCTCTCACAAGGCCGACACCCTGGCACACGTGTCAACAGCGATGAGGCTGCGGCCAAGAGACACAAGCCAGGTGGGAAACAAGCGAGTGGCTCTTATCTTCAGCAGACATAAAAGACATGGGTTTCTTGGGAAAGAAAATGTCAAACAAATTAAGAAGTCCTGTCTTTATGAGAAGCAGATGCAGACTCTTCATTCTAATCACTCTCTCTATTCTTTAAACTCAGAGGCGCTTTGAGGCTCCTTGGCTGAATTTTGCATTGTATTTAGGCAGCGTGCAAAGCAATTAGGAAATGGCTGAGGACATTCAGTAGGTCCTGCATTAACAAGGCCACTACCAGGCACACTTCAGATTTCACCAGGATGGCAGATGCACATGTTCTTCATTTGATTCTCAACAAAATATTGTCGGACAAGTGACAGAAAACTTCATGCTGTCTGTAAGGAGCATGAAGGTTCCTATCCAAGGTCATCCGAGGACTTTGAAGATCTTTAGGGAGATTCTCCAAAGGGAGGGGATACTAATGAGGATACTAATGGACTCCAGGGACTGACAGATCTGTTCCTCTTGCTGGCCTCTACTGGGCAAGTGGCCTAACTTTCAGAGCCCAAAGAAACAGCTTCATCACAAAGTTTCATTCTAAATGTCCAAATATGCACCTGCTTTCCTACTGGGCCATCTCTTTTTTAGGTGCGCTAAACCCAACATGCAAGTTCTTCCTCTAAACGTATGGAGGCAAAACTGTGCAAGAGCCCTGGACCAGGGGACAGGAGACAGGGGCACAAGTGATGGTATCTGAGCAAGTCCACCTGGTCAAGGTTTCAGTTTGCTTCTTCATAGGGTGAAAGGTTTGGGTTAATGATCTCTAATCTTCTTTCGGCTCTACTATTCTCCGACTCTAAATGATAACGGTGATGGATGAAACAACTTCTTTTACCAAGGCTCCCTGCCAATCATGTATTTGAATCTCAAAGAGGGAAATAGACAGCAAAGGCATTTCCAGAGCACATGGTTTTTGGCATCATTTCCTTGATTTTCTGCAAATATTTTGGGACCTGTATTATTCAGGGTTCTCTCGGGAAACAGAATCAACAGGAGATATCTGTCAATAATATGAGATTTTATAAGTATCTCATGGAACCGTGAGGATGTACAAGTCCAGGTTCCGCAGGCAGGCTGCAAACCAGGGGCTCTGATGAAAGTCTGATGAAAGGTCCTTGATGAGTTTCTGAGAGAAGTTGGCTGTCTAACGATGAGCTGGGAAGTTGAAATCACTTCCCCTTTTAAGGCATTCAACTGATTGGATAAAAGCGTCACCCATTGATGATGCAATCTCCCTGATTGATGCAGATGTAATCAGCCATCCACGCAGTAAACTCACTGGTGACTGAAGTCCATAAATGCTCTTGTATTACAATTAGCCCAGTGCTTGCTGGAACAAACACCTGGACACAATTACTTGGCCAAGTGGACACATTAGCCTAACCATCACAGGACCCTTTCTAAGATAATTAGTAACTTTATTTACTATAACTAGAATTCTAATATACCTTAAAATCTGAAGACTAAGATTACACTAAGAAAGTGCCAGTGTAAAACCAAAATCACCAGTTTATTGAGTAGAAGAAATTATATGACACAGTGTCCAATAAATAAACAGGCTTACAGTTTGTGACCCTTCCCTCCTTTTTATCCATTTTTGTTGAAAACTTATAGAAGTAATTGGTGGAGTCATCATATTTGACAGTAAAACAAAATAACTCTATTCTGACTCTCTTAACAGATCAGATGGTCTAAAAAGGGCCCAGCTGGCCCTCCTGACCTTGTGGCAGTCTCTATACACACATGGGTGGCCACACATTTGAAAATGGACAGATGACTATTTGCCAAATGACCCACAACAAAGTAGAAAGGTTCAACAGATCGATTGCCAAAAAGAGTAAGCAAATATCTCTCAAGTTTTGGTTATTTATAAAACCATGTAATTCCAATGTTATTTAAACTAGTTTTGATTATAGAAAAAGTTAGAAATAACCCAACTTTATTTTACTAAACCAGCAAAACCTTATACATAAAACTGATAAAGATAGTGTAATACATAGACAATTATAATTAATCTCAGTCATGGCTAAAGGTGCAAGAATCTAAAAAAATCAGAAATATGTAGTAATGAATTAAAATAATAATACTTTATGCAAAAAAAAGAAGAGAATATAAATACTAGAATAAAACATGAGTTAGTTATTCTGTAACCTGGTGTGGGGAACAGCTTTTGAATTTGACCCAAAATCCAGATGTACTAAAAGAAAATATTGGTAAATTAGACTCAAACAAAGCAAAATAAAACAAACCTTTGCATGGCCAAAACTCCATAAAGACAAAAGACAAATGACAAACTGGAAGAAAATATTTGCAGCATATATTACAGATAAAGGGCTAAGATCCCTAATATATAGAGAATTTTTAAAACTTCAGAACAGAAAAAGACCAAAATTTGATAGAAAAATGGACAAAAGACATGGACAATAATTCACACACAAAAAAAATATAAATGGCCACTATCCATATGAAATGATGCTCATCTTCTCTCATAATTAAAGAAATGTAAATTTAAAGTACACTGAGATACCATTTTTCACTGATTAGATGACAACATTCAGTTGGTGAAGCTGAGGGGAAACAAACACTTTCATTTATTGCTGACAGGAATACAAATAGGTATAAGTCTTTTGACCAATCAATCCCACTTCTAGAAATTTACCCTTTAGCTACACCTTGCGATATGAAAACATTTATGTGCAAGATGAATAATTTCAGCATTATTTGTAATTAAAAAATGTTGGAAACTTCCTAAAGGCCCAAACAAAGGAGACTGGTTGTCAAAACTATATAATACATAGGATGGAGTGTTATGTAGCTGTTAAAAAAAAAGTTTGAAGTGTCACTTGAAACTGATAAGGACTGCTCTCCAGGCTGTACCATCAAATAATAAAATAAAAATGCAGAAAAGCATAAATAGAACACTAATTTTTATGTAAGAAGAAAGGGGAATAAAAAGTATACACGTATTGACATAGTTAGGCAAAAACAAAGGATGAATAAATTAGAGAGGTGGTGTGCTGGTCTGAGTCTTTTGTGGACCCTGAAAATCCTGTTCTTAAAGAGAACCCATTCCTGTAAACCCACTGTAGATGGGACCTTTTGATTAGATCGCTTCAGTTAAGGGCCTTTGATTAGCCTGCAGGACCCAGAGTGGCTCTTAATCCTCTTACTGGAGTCCTTTATAAACAGAGGACTAAGAAGCTGCAGACACACAGTAGAAAAGGGGCAGAGACAAAGAAACCCAAGAGGCTGGAATCAGTGGAGCACAGAGGCACGGAAAGAGGTCCCTGAGAAGCTGTAAAGATGAGGCCTGGAGGAGAGGGAGGAACAAACCACATACGTGATCACCCACAGCTGAGTCGGGGAGAAAGTAAGCCTGGAGGAGAAGGCAGAGACCCAGACCTGCAGGGCTGCCGTTGGGTTTTGCTTCATGGCAGGAGCCAGGATCATCAGCAGCTGACCTTTGGTGAGATAACATCTCTAATGATGCCCTGATTTGGACATTTTCACAGCCTCATATCTGTAAGCTTTTAATCTAATGAATTTCTATTATAATAGCCAACCCATTTCTGGTATATTGCTCCCAAAGCTTTTAGCAAACTAAAACAGATGGCAAATGATTAAGTGAGTAGGGGCAAAATGTTAAAAAAAAACAAAGATAAAATGTTAACAATTGGCAAATTTGGGAGAAGAATATACAGGTAATTTGGTCAATGACATATAGTAGTTCTTTGGACTATATTTGCAAGTTTTCTGTAAGCTGGACATTATTTCAAAATAAAAAGTTAAAAACAAAAGCAGATTAATGTTAATAATACGAGCATAATAATAATCATAATACATTATGACTGTTGAAGTTATTCCTAGGGATGCAGGGATGGTTCAAATTAGAAAATAAAATGTTTAAAATCATAAAATGAATAAATTAAAGTGAAAAACATATGACTCTATCAGTAAATATGAAAAAGTCATTTGATAAGGTAAGATTAAGTAGTTATTAAAGAAAAACTCTAAATAAAATAATAATCATAAGAAATCATTAAAATTTGGAAATGACTATTCATCAAAACTGAGAAAATTTTATTCTAAAAAATGAAACACACTTAAACCATTCCAGTCAAATCAGGAAGTAGTCAGGGATGCCATACTGCTAGAAAATACAATAAGACAGGAAAATAAAATGATTAGTCTAAATATTGGGGGTGGGGGGAGATAACACTAGCTGTTTTCTTTTCTGAAAATACTGTGAATACTGTAGCTTTTAATATCCAATCAGAAAAGTTGTAGTTTCAACAAACCAAATTGACTGAAGATTTTAGTTTTAATGGAACCATATAGGCTTCATTCAGAGCAAGCAGTTATTCGTTGGATAATAGATACACAGAAGAAAAACTTACAAAGACAAATCAGGCTGTATTTTAAAGGTAAGACACTTACAAATGAGTCATGTTGATGACGATGATAACAGGACTGGGGCCCATATATATATGAAATTAACTGTCTGTCCAGAAGAAAAGAACTGTTGGACCCTTACACATACCTGAACACATGCAAATATATACACACACATACAAACATCACTAGATGGATTAAAGAAATTTAAAACAAACAACACATTTTAGAAGATAATGTAGGAGACAACCTGTACAATTTGGGATTCAAAGCAATCACCTTAATCAAGATCAGAAACTCAGAAGTTACAGAAAAAATAATAGACATATCTGACTATATAAAAATAAAATCCTTTGTATGGCAAAGAGATACCATAAGCAATTCAATAGACAAATGATAACTTTGGAAAAAATATTTGTAATGCATATGGCAGATAAAGGGTCTATAACTCCAAAGAATTCTTACAAATCAATGATGAAAAAAGACTAATAACCCAATGGAAAAAAAGGGCAATGAGGGAAGCGGGTGTGGCTCAGTGGATAGAGCCCCCGTTTACCATATGGGAGGCCCGGGTTTGCGTCCCGAGGCCTCCTTGTGAGGGTACACCAGCCTGAGCGGTGCGGTGGGCTGATGCAGCAACCTCACGGCAGGAAGCGGGTGTGGCGCAATGGATAGAGTGCCCGTTTACCATATGAGAGGCCCCGGGTTCGCTTCCCGGAGCCTCCTTGTGAGGGCAGGCCGGCTCGTGTGGCGCCGTGGGCTGATGCGGCAGGGCCTCACAGCAAGGGGGAGATAGGCGGACACGGGGAGGACGCGCAGCGAATGGACACAGCAGCACAAGCAGCAAGGGGGGGATAAATAAAATAAATAAATCTTAAAAAAAAAAAAAAAGGGCAATGAATATGAATGGACAAATAGCAGAGGGATGAATACAAATAGCCAATAAATAAATGAAAATATGGAGTCAGGGAGATGCAGAGTAAAGTAACAGTGAGATATTACTTTGTACTTCCAAGATTAGGTAAACAGAATAAGGTCAATAATATCTATCACTGGTGGGGACATGGGGAAAGAGTCTTCAATATATTGCTGGCAGAAATGTGAACTGATAAAGTAATCTGGAAATAGCTATTATAATTTAAAATCAACATGACCTTTGATCCCACAACCCCACTCCTTGGAATCTATACCTTAGAAATAAATGCATTAATATGTAAGAACACAGGTACCAATATAAATATTGCAATATTTTCTTAGTGGCCATATTGATCAATAAGGGAATAGTTGAATAAATTGTAGCACATTCAAAACAAGTAATATTGTGGAGTATGCTAAAAACAAATAAATAGGACTGCTATCTGGAAGATGGAGTAGAGATGTATTTCCTTATTCTTCCCACTTAGTACAAATTTAAAACTCTGGACATTATCCATAAAACAAATATAAGACTCTGAAAGGTGGAGGAAAAGAAGGCAGGCCATCAAGGGACTTTGGGACCTGAAGAACATAAAAGGCGGTGAGTTTCCTGGGTTTTCTTTTTGCCTCATATATTCTAGACTACTACTAAGCGGGAAAAATAAGGCAATATATCAGCCTTGAGTTTCATTCTTGCCAGGCTGTAGCAGGGCATGCAATACTCCTGCCAGGGTGGTGTCAAAAGAGACTGAGTGAGGGGCCTGGACTTTCATCACCACATGGCAGTAATGAGGCAATCCTTCTGTTTCCTGCTGGGTGGTATCAGAAGAGGCCCAGTGCAGAGTCAGGACTTTTACCACCACCCAGCGGTAAGGAGGGCACCCATGCCTCATGGTGTCAGTGGAGGCCATGTGGGGAGCAGGAGCAAGGCACTTTTAACCCACCCTGCCAAGAAGGTATCAGAAAAGGCCTAGTGGGGAGCTGGAACCCCTACCCCTGCCCAGAAGTAAGGAAGACTGTCCCCCACCCTGAAGTATCAATAGAGGCCAAGTGAGGAACCTGGACTTCCATCCACACCTGGCAGTAACAATGCCCCCCACCTCCTTCCCTGCCAAAGCATTGTCAGAGGAAGACAAAACAGAAAGTTGAAATAAGATCCAGAGACATATAACATAATACAAATGCCCATGTTTAAATTGAAATGACTTGTTGTACCAAGAACCAAGAAGATCTCAGACTGAATGGGAAAAAAAAAAAAAAGACAAACAATAGATGCCAACCCCAAGGTGACAGAGATAGTAGAACTACCTGACAAAGATTTTAAAGCAGTCATCAGTAAAATGCTGCAAAAGCAACTGCACACAAACTTGAAACAAGGTACAAGAGCATCTCAACAAAGAAACAGAAACTCTCCACAAAGCAATAGAATATATAATGAAAAACCAAATGGAAATTTTGGAACTGAAAAATACAATAACCAGAATAGAAAACTAAATGGATGGGCTCTACAAAAGAATGGAGGGGGCAGAGGAAAAAACATCCATGAACTAGAAGACAGAACAATAGAAATTAGCCAAGCTTAATAACACAGAGAGAATTGACTTTAAAAATAAATACATCCTCAGTGACTCACAGAACTGTAACAAAAGATCTAACATTCATGTCATCACAGTCCCAGGAGAGGAGAAAGAAAGTGGGGTTGAAAAAGTACTCATAGAAGTAATGACTGAAAAGTTTCCAAATTTGTATAAGACATAGACCTACAGATTTGAGAAGCTGAGCAAACTCCCAAAAGGATAAACCCAAAGAAATGCACACTAACACATTATAGTCAAACCTCTGAAAACTAAAGACAAAGAAAAAATCTTGAAAGCAGCAAGAAAGCATACCTTACCTAAATGGGAAAACAATTTGAATGGTATCAAATTTCCCATCAGAAACCACGGAGGCCAGGAAGAAATGGCATAACATTTTTCAAAATGCTGAAAGAGAAGAACTGTCAATCTGACATCCTATATCCAGCAAAAATATACTTCAGGAATGGAAAAGAAATCAAGACATTCTTAGATAGAGGGAAAATAAGAGAATATGTCATCAGCAGACCAGACTTGCCCTAAAAGAATGGCTAAAGGAAGTTCTCTAAACAGTAAGGAAATAATAAAAGAAAGAGGAAGTAAGAACATGGCACATGACAACAAATATGGGTAAATATAATAGACTTTCCTGCTCCTTTGGAGTCTTCTAAATTATGTCTTATGGCTGAAACAAAAATTATAACAGTATCTGATGTGGTTCTAAATGCATGTTGAAAAACATTTAAGACAATTATATTAAAAAGGGAGTGGGTTAGAGGAATGTATAGGGAGGTAAGTGATCTATACTTCACTTGAAATGGTAAATTGATGACATGAGTAGCCTATGATAAGTTATGGATATATGATGAAATTCTTAGAACAGTCACCAGAAAATCTATACAAAGAGACACTCAATGGCATGCTAGGTAAATCCAAATGGAATTTTTGAATATGATCAAGTAACACACAAAAAGGCAGGGGGAAAAAACACAGAGAAACAAAAGAGAGAGCAAACAACAAAAAATAAAGTGGAGGACTTAAACCCTAATATGAATAATTACATTAAATGTAAATGGTCTGAGTAAATCAATTAAAAGACAGAAATTGGCAGAATGAATTTTAAATCATGACCCAACTATATGCTACCTACAAGAAACTCACTTCAAATATAATGACATAGGTTGAAAGTAAAAGAATGAAAGAGATGTATAAAGCAAACACTAATCAAAAGAAAACAGAAGTAGCTATATTAATATCAAATAAAGTAAAATACAGCAAAAGACAATTATCAGAGACAGAGTGAGACATCATATAAAGATAAAAGTGTATGCACCAAACAACACAGCTGCAAAGTATGTGAAGCAAAAACTGATGAAACTGAAAGAGAAAAAAGCAAATTCATATTTATAGCTGGAGACTTAAACATCCCTCTTCACTAATTGATAGAACAACTACACAGAAAATCAGAAAGGATTTAGAAGAACTCAAAAACACCATGGACCAATGGGATATAATTAGTGTTTACGGAATCCTCCACCCAACAGCATAATACGTATTCTTTTTGAGAGGTCACAGAACATATACCAGGATAGATCATATCCTGGGCCATAAAACAAACCTCAACAAATTTTAAGGAATAGAAATAACACATAATAGATTCTCTCTGACCACTATGAAATCAAAGTAGAAATCAGTAACAGAAAAATCTCCAAATGCTAGGGAACTAAACAACACACTTCCAAATAATCCACAGGTCAAAGAGAAAGTCTCAAGGGCATTAAAAAGACATTAAACAGAATAACAATGAAAATACAACATAACAAAATTTATGGACACAGCTAAAGCAGAGCTGATAGGGAAATTTATAGCACTAAATGCATATAATCTCAAATCAAAAATCTAAGATCCTACCTCAAGAATCTAGAAAAAGAAGAGCAAAATAAACCCAAGGCAAGTAAAAGGAAGAAAAGAGCAGAAATCAATGGCATTGAAAACAGAAAACAATAGAGAAAATCAATGAAGTAAGGAGGTGATCCTTTGGGATGATTGATAAAATTGACACACATCTAGCTAGAGTGACCAAAAGAAAAAAGAGAGAGAGAGAGAGAAGACAAATTATCAATAACAGTGATGAAATAGGGAATATCACTATAGAACCTAAAGACATCAAAATGATATACTTTGAATGACTCTATACATAAATTTGACAAGTTAGATGGAATGGGCCACTTCCTCAAAAAACACAAGTACCACAACTCACCGAACATGAAATACATAATTTGACTAGCCCTACAACTATTAAAGAAATTGAATTTCTAATTTAAAAACTCCCAAAAAAGAAAGTCCAGGGCCAGAGCAAACAGATGGTTTCACTAGAGGATTCTACCAAAGCTTTTTAAAAAATTAACACCAGTTTACACAATCTCTTTCAGAAAATAGGAGAGGTTTGAACAGTTTCCAATTCGTTCAAAGCTAGTATTATACTTAGACAAAGACAGTATAAAAAGAAAACTACAGATTAATATCCCTTATGTATATATATATAGCCACAAAAATCCTTAACAAAACATTAGCAAATAGAATTCAGAAATATATAAAAAGAATTATACACCATGACCAAGTGGAGTTTACTCCAGAAATACAAGCCTAGTTCAACATTCAAAAATCAATCCATGTAATCCATCATATTAACAAGCTAAAGAGAAAAAAATCATGATTATAACCAATCAATGCAGAAAATGCATTTGGCAGAATTTGTCATTCATTTATGATAAAAATCCTCAGAAAAATAGGAATAGAAAAAAACTTTCTCAACTTGATAAAGAGGATCTACAAAAACCTACAGCTAATATTATACTTAATGGTGAAAAACTTAATTCTTTCCCCCAAATATTGGGAATAAGGCCAGGTTATTCTGGTGAATAAGGCCATACTTATTCAACAGAGATCTGGAAGTTCTACTCAGTGCAGTGAGGCAAACCGGCGAAATGAAAGGTGTACAGTTCAGAAATGGAGAAATAAAACTGTCCCTATTTGCAGATGACATGACTGTCTGTGTAGAAAATCCTAAGAAATCTACTAAAAAGCTCCTATAACTAATTAGTGAGTTCTGCAAGGTGCCAGGATACAAGATTAACATGCAAAATTCAACCTTGACCTAAGTCTAATAGCTTACATAAAATTAACTCAAAATACATCAGGACTTAAATATCAAGTGTGAAATTATAAGAGTTTTAGAAAAAACAATATGAGAAAACCTTCAGAATCTCAAACTAGGCAACGAGTTCTTACACTTGACACCAAAACCATGAACCATAAAAGGAGAATATTATAAATTGGACTTCATAAGATTAAAAACTTTGCTCTGTGAACAATCTGTTAAGAAGATGAAAAAACAAACTACAGACTGGGAGAAATTAGCTTCAATTCACATATTCAACAAAGGTGTATATAAAGAACTCTCAAAACTCAATAGTAAAACAAACAACAATTCCAATTAGAAAATGAACAAAACACATGAACAGACGTTTTGCTGAAGAGGATATACAGATGATAAATAAGCACACGAAAAGAAGATCAGCATCAGTATCCATGAAGGAAATGCACTCAAAACCATAACAAGATCTCACTACACACCTAAAGCGGCTAAAATAAAATATAGTGACAGCAGCAAATGTTGGCAAGGATGCAGAGAAACTGTAGCACTCATATATTTACTGTGGGAATGTCAAATGATACAGCTACTTTATAAAACATTTTGGCAGTTTCTTTAAAAACTAAACATGCAACTACCATATAATCCAGCTATTGTCACTACTGGGCACTAATCCCAGATAAATGAATTTATCCAGAGACATGAAAATTTGTGTTCATACAGTATCCTGTATATCAGAGGTTCTTAACAAGGGGTCCATGAGTTTGAATGGAAATTAAAAAAAAACATTATTCTTGTGGGGACATGTTGGTGCAGGTGTGATATATTTTAAATAACACACAGTATAGTGTGGACTTAGTAAGGGGTCCGTGGTTTTCACCTGACTGGCAAAGGGGTCCATGGAACAAAAAGGTTAAGAACCTGTGCTGTATATGGATGCTTATTGGAGCTTTATTTGTATTAGACCCAAATGGAAACAAGCCAGATGTCCATCAGTGAGTAATCGGTTATGCAAACTAGTAAATCCACAACATAGAATACTACTTGGCAATAAAAAGAAATCAACTATTGATATGTACAACAACCCGTATGAATCTCCAGAGAATTATGCTGAGTAAAAAGAGCCAATCCCAAGAGGTTATATACTGTATGATTCCATTTATATAACATTCCCAAAATGACAAAATTATAGAAACGGAAAAAATAGTAGTAGTTGCCAGAGGCTAAAGGGGCGGGGGGGGGGCGGGGAGCAGGAGAGAAGTGGGTGTGGCTATAAAAAAAGACAATGTGAGGGATCCTTGTTGGGATGGAAATGTTCTCTGTTTTGAGTGTTTCAATGTCAATATCCTGGTTGTGATATTATACTATAGTTTTGCAAGATTTACCATAGGGGAAAACTGGGTAAAAGGTAATTGAGATCTCTCTGAATTTTCTCTTACAACTGTGTATCTACAATACTCTCAAACTAAAAGGTTTAATTTAAAAATAATTTTTATATGTTTTAAAACTAATATTTTTAAAAAGAGTGGAAGTAAAGAATAAATTAATAAAGGAGGAAGGAAGGTAGGGAGGGAGGGAGGGAAGAAAGGAGGGAGGAAGGCAGGCAGGAGAGGAAGGGAGGGAAGAATGAATCATACCTGTACTAATTGATTTGGTTGGGGTTTCCATGACAAAATTTTGAATGAGGAAAAAAAGGTGCAAAAATATGTATAATATGACCTCATTTTTGTAAAACAGACAATGACACTAACGCTTAAGTTAAAAAGTCTGGAAAGAAACACCAATTCTCAGCATGGATTTCCTTATCTAAGTGAGACCAGACAGGGTAATATCAGGAGGTGGGGAATGGATAGGGATAAAGGGATAATTAAAATGCAATCAGAAAAGGAAAAGAGTGAGGGAGAGTACACTAAAATTACACATATATATGTGGGTAATACGCATAAAGAAATTAGAGGGAACAAAGCTAGAGTTAGATATTTATCATCTATAATATCATATCTGTATTAGGACTATAATAAACTATTAAAACAGTTTTACAGTAAAATGTATAGTAAGCTTCCATTTTATAAAAAACCAAACAACAAACACGTGAACTCGCCAGCCAGCCCCTTGTGTGAAGGCTGGGGTAGCTCACCTGCAAACATCTTTGCATCTACTGGCAATCCCACCCATCCCTGTGTGCATGCTCATTCTCCCATGAAAAAGTAGACCACTTTCCCCACCCTTTGAATCTGTGCTGGTCTTATGCGACTAGCAGAATGTAGGGCAAGTGAAAATGTGCCATGTCTAAGCCTAACCCTTAGGCTGCCTAGTAGTTTCAGTTTTCACTCCCGTGGAGTCCTGATCCAGGAAGTAAGCAGTGTGACTTCGCAGGAAGCCGTTCCAAGCACCCCAGGAGACGTCGCAGACATGTAAGTGAAGCCACCTTGGATGGTCCAGCCCCAACTGAGTTCCCAGAGTGCAGTGAGTGATCCCAGCCGACACTGCTGGGAGCAAAGGAGCCACCCAACTGGTCCAGCTGCCCCACAGAATCGTGGGAAAGGATGATCTATTGTTTTAAGCAATTGTACATGAGGCTAATTTGTTACAGAGCAGTAACTATCTGAGACGTGTTTCTATGTATGCAAATGTTTATAAAAGAAAAGAGAATATTGTCAATAAAAACTTACTATGTTGGCAAACGTAGTTACTGGGACAGGAGTATACATCTTTATACATCTCTATACTGTTTCAATATAATACAAGTGTATATTATTCCATAATTTGAAAAACAAATCAATTAACCAAAATTTTCACAAAAAAAAAGAAAAATGTTATTTTTTATTTTTAGAATTGGGCTTTGGAAAAGTGTCTTCCTTCTCATTTCATTGATATTTTCTGATATTTGAAGCAATATTCTGCAGGCCCAATTTCAGATGGCTATGTGAAATGTTGGTTTCATAAGTGCCTTTATACATCAATTTACTTTAAAAATAAGGGCCAAGAGCATATGCATTCAAAGTGGATTTGGATTGGCAACTAAAATATCCTTAATCTTCTTTAAATATGCTATGAAAACTAAGTGAGACTAGGCATTAACAAAATTGGTTTTAAAATATTCATACTAATGCAGTCTGTAAGATACATTAGAAAAGCCCACAAAACAGTTCATTGGCCTTTAAAATTTCCACTTACATTCTTGGTTCTTTACAGTGCTACAACAATGACAAATCCACAGGAAATTTATCAGAAGGTCAGAATTTTTTTTTTTTTTTGATGTTGGTTGCAGTTTTCATTTTTATTAACTTTAATATTTATTGAAGCTTGATTTCTTTAGAATCTTCCTGGATTTCTTATAGACTAAAATTCCTGGTAAAGGCCAATTTTATTAATTCATTTCAACAGTTATATCCATAGTGTCAAACTATGTGCTAGATACAGTGACAGGTGCTTGGAGAAAGCAAATGGGAGAATCAAAAAAAGAGAAAAAAACAAATAAACAAGGAAATAATACATAGAAGATGGTTAGTAAGATAAGTAACACTTTTTAAAAGATTAAATAATGTGCTAGAGATAAAGCCACAAAGACTAGTAGATTCCACTTGAGCTGGTGTTAGGATGAGTGAGCATCTGGCAGGCAGGCAAGATGGACAGCTGCACTGCAGGCTGACTGGAGGTGCAGGAAAAGCATGGGTGTGTGGGAGAAGAGCACAGTGTGATTGTGGAAGGGCATGATGGGCAGGGAAAGGAAATGACAGAAGTAGCATAGTGTAGGATCCTTTTCTTTTTTTCAAGGATGCCAAGACAATTCAATGGGGGAAGAAGAGGTTGCTGAAACAACTGGATATCTATATGTAAACGAATGGAGTTAGACTCCTTCCTTATATCTTACACAGAAAAACTCCAAATGAATCATAGACCTAAATGAAAGAGCTAAAACTTTAATACACTTAGAAGAAAATATAGGAGTAAATCATCTTCCTCTTGTGTGTGGAAAAACAGTCTTAGAAATGACACCAAAAGCACTAGCAACAAAAGACCAAAAAATGATACATTGTACTCCATAATTTTTTTGTAATTGTGCTTCAAAGGACACCATGAAGAAAATGAAAATAAAACCCACAGAATGGAGAAAGTTTATGCAAATCATATATCTGATAAGGGACTTGTATCTAGAATATATAAAGAACTCTTAAAAATCAACATCTAAAAGGCAAATAACCCAATTTAAAAATGGACAAAGGATTTGAACAGAAATTTCTCAAAAAAAGATATACAAATGACAAAAAGCTCAACATCATCAGTCAATAGGGAAATACAAAACAAAACCACAATGAGATACCGTTTCATACCCAATAGGATGGCTATAATCAAAAAGACAAATAAGAACAAGTATTGACAGGGATATGAAGAAATTGGACCCGGGGTACGTTGCTGGTGGAAATGTACAATGGTGCAGCTGCTGTGGAAGTTTGGCAGTTCCTCAACATGTTAAACAGAGAGTAACCATATGATCCAGCAATTCCACTCCTAGCTATATACCCAAGAGAAATAAAAACATACATCCATAAAAAACCTATATGTGAATGTTCATGGCAGCATTACTCATTATAACCAAAAAGTAGGAATAACCCAAATGGCCATAAATGGAGGGATGGCTCAATAAATTGTGGTATATAAATACGATGGAATATTGTTCAGCCTTAAAAAGGAATCAAGTCCTGATCCCCCACTACAATGTGCATGAACTTTGAAAACACTGTGGTAAGTGAAAGTAGCCAATAACAAAAGGCCAGATACTGTATAATTTATTTATATGGAACGTCCAGAATAAGCAAATCCATAGAAACAGAAAGTAGATTAGGTAATGCCTAAGGTAGGTGGTGGTGGTGGGGGAATGGGGGTCAATTGCTAATGGGTACGGGGTTCTTCTGGGAGTTTAGAAAATATTCTAAAATTGATTGTGGTGACGGTTGCACAACTCTGTGAATAACTTTGTGAATAAGCAAAATCCTTCAACTGGACACTTTCAGTGGGTGAATTACATGGTATATGAGTTATAGCTCAATTAAGCTGTTTAATAAAAATAAGATTTGTCTCTCTAAAACAAACAAAAATGAAGGAAAGTTCCTGAGGAAGAGTTAGGTTCAAAGTGAACTGAGAGTACATATAACGATGATTGTCGAGAGCAGAGGACATTTAATGAATGGAGACGGTCAACAGTGGAAATGCCACTGAGCGCACAGCCAAGTATGAGCCCTTTCATTTAGCAATCGGGACATGAGAAGCAGACTGCGATGGGCTAAGGAATAAGTGAGGTAGGGAGGAGGGCAGTGTAAGGAATGTAGATGACTCTTTCTGATTTTGTATTGCATGGGAGATCGGCGATGGAATGACAGGTTAAGGGAGTGGCAGGACGGATAGACTTCTTTTTTAGGATGAGGGAAATTTGAGCAGGTTCATAGAATGTACTAGAGACGAGAAGAAATCAGAGAGGCATTCATTTCATATTCGGCTGGTTTTTCTGAGCGTTTCTTCTCTGTTCCCCATCAGTGCCGGCCTCCTGCAGGAACTTGCTCCACTAGTGGTCTCTCCTCCCTCTCCGTCTTCCCGTTCCCCGCCACCAGCAGAGAGCCAGGACACACCACACACATTTTGCTGAATGTTACTACAGCTCACCCGCTAATGAGGGTATGAGGAAACAAAACTGGGCAGGAACTACTAAGAGCCATTGAGTGGTATGAGAAAAGATCACAGTGGGACAGTGGTTCTCACCGCGTGGCCCCCTGACCAGGCCCATTAGCCACACCCGAACTTGTGAGAAACCTGAATTCCAGGGGCTCACCCCAGACCCAGACGTGCTGAACCAGACACTCAGGGGTGGGGCTCGGCAGCCTGTATTTTAACAAACCCTCCTGAAAGCTGGAAAACCACTGTTCCAGGGTTTCAGAGGAGGGGATGACCACTTCCAGCTGAGATCTCAAGGGACATTTTCATGGGAGGTAGCATCTGGGCTGGTCTCAAAGATCGTGCTTTTATCAACTGAGAGCTAAAGACCTTCAAGACCTTCCAGAGCGCCTGTCGTGCCGCGCCCCGGCTTGCGTCTCTGCTGAATGACGGCACCAAATGCCTTCCCCGGTATGCCTGCTCCGTGCCCATGAAAACCTGCTCCGTGAAGGCAGAGATGAAGTGACCAAGAAGAAGTAGAGGTCCATTGCAGGCCCCGGGGCCCGTGCACCCAAATGCTGCCTCTGCTGGAGGGAAGCACAGGTGGGAAGAGGACGGCGGGAGGTGAAGATGTCTGGCAGTGTGGGTGGGGTGGAGATGGGGTCAGCCAGCTCCGGACCTTTAATGGCCAGAGAAGGTATCTGAACTTGATCAGTGGGTGATGGAAGAGCTTACTTAGGGCCTGAAGCAGGAGGGATGTGGATGCATTTTCACATGGAAAAATCCAATTTCATCTTGTACCTTAGTAGCTAGCGCAATTGATCTTTCAGAAATCTTGCACTGCTACTCAAAATAGACTCTGTCTGACAAGCTTGTCTTTAGTGAAATTTTCAGCAGAGACAGTAGTTTACTTTCACAATTGTAAGATGAGTATGAGAAATGAATTAAAACCCTATCGTTGTCTAAGATTTTGTTCATTTGAGCTGAACAAAATGAGGTTGATTTTGATTTTGGAGCTGAAAATAGATCATAGAAGCCCTTAAATTGTTCAGATGGAATAGCAGATGTGCACTGGTGTGTGACTTTCTTCCAGGGTGTGTTCTTTGACTAGTAGTCTAGGAAGCCTATGCCTCTGCTTCCTGGGGGAAAGAGCCTCTTTCACAGCCATCAGCAAGCTTTGTGCCCATGAGGATTTGAACTGCCTGGAGCGGTCAGGCTTACCCCAACCTGCAGTTATGCCGCTAGGTTAGCGCACCTGGGCATAAAGCTTTTTCTCTCTAAGCCAGTGGTTCTCAGCCGAAATGACACTTCTAGAGTGGGTGCATTTGGGAAAAAATGGAAGTGGGGAGAGGGCATTTTTGGTTATTGCAATCATTGGGAGCTTCTACTAGAATTTACTGGTTTGTTGACCAGAAATATCCTGACTATCCTGAAAACCATAGGCCAGCCCTGCACAATGAAGATTTGTCCTGCATTCTGCATGATTTCCAAATCTCCTGCCAAATAAATAATTCCATTTAACATACACTCAAAGAAGTTTTTATATGGTTTTAATACCTTGAGTCTCCAGCAATGAAACTACCATGCAAATTGTGGGAAGGCTCTACTTTGTGTTGGTTGTATCTGTATCAAGAGTTGTTCCCACTGCAGAAAATCATGTCACCCAGGACAAGCTATTGACGGCACTGGGATTTCCAATTTAATATATCAGTATTAAGCTGCATTTGTATCTGCTGTTTTTATTGTGAATATATATTTATACATATTCTTATTTAGCCATTATTTTATAGTAATGAATATGACTGTTTATATTAAAACCACTTATTTATTTTTGGGCTACCTACATTTTTCAATACTGTTCCCACAGATCTATTCCACAAGTTCTCTATAACTTCTTAGAGTTTCCTTTTCTAATCCAACTTCAATTTTATGTTGTTTATGAAAGGAAATGATCTCTAATGTCTTTTTCAATAGGAGAACTAATTGTATGCCTGGCCATGTGATGGGAAGGAGATACATTTTGGTGATTCTTTGTCCCTACCCTGTCTCATGTTATAACACAGGTAAATAATTATTGTGATACCATATATAAAGAAAGCCCAGCTCATTTGCAAGAATATCAAACGTCATCATTTATTTCACTTTGATAAGCAATACTTTGTCTCAGTTGTACTTCAGTTGAGGTTATTTTCTCCTTCCTGTCATCACACAGATGTGACTCCACCTGTTGCTATTCATACCAACTTTGGTTTTATTCTAATTCTACCCTTACCTCCTCTCCTTCAACTTCCTATAACTCTTCCACCAAATGGCTTCTGGTGGTCTTACTTCTTTTAAATCTAAAACTATCCATTACAAGCATCCATTTCAGTATATCCCGTAATACAGTGAAGCTGAGCATTATATATTTAATACTTAACCATTTAATTATAAATCACTTTCCTTTTTATTTGATTTATTACACTTAAGTCATTACATTGGTTTTTGAAATTGTGTGTTATCTGTAAATCTTTTGAATAGTAAATAGGGTATATTTGTTCTAAAACTGAACTGAAATATCTTTATATTTTTATATAATAGTATATAATTATGTATAGTTTTATCAGTATATAATCGATATAAATTATATAATCAATATATAATTACAAAGCCAATCTTTTAAAATACATTATACATTATATATAAAAATGAAATTTTTTATCTGAGAAAACGGAACGTGACTTACCCAAGATTACACATCACAAATGAGCTTCGATATATTAAAAGTTAGAACACCTTGCTTTCTCCCTCCAGTCTCAATTTAAGCCATTAACATGCCTTATCATGCATCCTTTGGGTACTCAGTAAACATAAATTGCAGGTAGAGCCATGATCTAAGGCTAGTTGCTAATGATGTTAATGTGAGGCATAGCTGCCACCTGCAGGTATCTTACTCAGAAACTTTCCCTTTGTTATCTCCTCTACCTCATCATAATTATGCAAAAGAGGTGGGCTGTTAAATATGCACAGTTGTGTAAAATGAAGATTAAACAGTTTAGTAACTTGCCCTTAATCACAAGGCTAGTAAACGACAGGGTCTAGAAGACTCAAAGTCAGGCCTCTCTGTCTCCAAAGCCCACGTACATGTTCTGCCTCCAAAAGGAACAATGCTCTTTAGTTTCATACTAAAAAATGGAAAGCATAAAAATATTTTGGATTGCAGAAAAAAGTAGGAATGTTTTCAATAAATCCATTAAGGAAATCAATAATCCCTACAAATATTTTAAGTCAAAATGATGCCGGGAAAGACATTACAAGTCACGCTGCCGGCTCATGATTCTCACTAGCAATGCCACCACGACATCCTCTTTTGCACCACTTGGAATTGCTGCCCACAAGGGCCTACCAAAGAGCTGGTCACAAAGTGACCAATAAAACGATGTTATAAAATAAAAAGATGTTATAAAATAAAAAGATGTTATAAAATAAAAAGGCTACGTTTTTGAGCGAATCCATTCCTGTGGGTGTGGCTCTTTTGACTGGACTACGGCAGTGAGGCGTGACTCAGCCTGGATCTCCGCCTTCTTGCTGGGCCTTGTGTAAACCGAGACACAGAAAGAGACACACAGGAAAAGGGGCTCTGCCATTTTGATTCTGCCTCGTGGAGACAGGGCTCCAGTTTTGCCTACAGCTGCAGAAAGGCAGAGAAGCCCCGTGAGACTGAGAGGGGTCCGGAGTCTGGAATCAGCAAAGCACAGAGACACAGATAGAGGCCCCTGAGGGGCTAGGCCCAAGGAGCAGCTCAAGGCTTAGGACACGAGTCCTGTCATATGCCTGATTGCCACGTGGCAGGACCCCAAGATCACCAGTAGCTGATTTCGATGAGAAGGCATCTCTCATGGTATCTTGATGTGGACATTTCATGGCCTCCAAAGTATAAGATTTTCCCCTAATAAAATTCCCATTATAAATGCCAACCCATTTCCAGTACTTTGCATTGGCAGCCCTTTGGCAAACTAAGAAGTAACCGTTGGCCATATGTGGCTACTTAGCACTGGAAATGTGGCTAGTCTGAACTGAGCTGTGCCAAAGTGTAAAGCACACACTGGATTTTGAATACATAGTATTAAAAAAAAGAATGCCCTGCAAGAGGCCTCATGTGCATGCATGCAGGCTTCTCATTCTGCATATCTATAAACTCTGTCCATGTCGTCCAGAGAACAGGCACTCCTTGGCCACCCTTTGGGAAGACCCAGGGAAGAGGTCCATGTGGTTCCTAGAAGTGGCCTTTAGGCAGGGAGTTCCAGGGCCCATGGGGTGGGGCGCAGCCAAAGGAGGGCCAGAGAGGAGCCTTCCAAAGCACAGGGCCCAGGGCAGGGGCCACTCTTGCCCATGAAATATTTTCTTTTTGTAATAATAAACTTTATTTTTAGAGAAGTTTTAGATTTACAGAAAAATTACACCAAAAGTATAGAGCATTCCCATATAACCTCTCCTTCCACACCCACACACATAGTTTCCCTATTATTAATATCTTGCAGTAGTGAGGTACATTTGTTACAACTGATGAACCAATATTGAAGCGTTGCTACTAACCAAGTCTATAGTTTACATTATGGTTTACACTTTGTGCTGTAGAGTTTTATAGGCTTTGACAAATGTACAGTGTCAGTGTCCACCATTGCAGTACCATATAGAACAATTTCACTGCCCTAAAAATGCCCCATGTTCCACCTATTCATCCCTTCCCCTCCTCTCTGAACCCCTGGCAACCACTATCTTTATATCAATGTTACAAGTTCTTCCATTAACACAAGAGAACTATAATAACAGTAAATCTACTTTGCTCTGTGGGAAAGAAAGAATGTAAAATATCTCATTAATTTTTAAAAATTTGAATACATGTTGAAGTGATATTTTGGATAATGGGTTAAATACAATGTTATTAAAATTAACTTCACCTGTTTCTATTTACTTTTTTATTGCGGCTAATAGAAGATACTAAATTACCTATTTGGTTCACATTTGTGGCATTCGTTATATTTCTATCGTATAGCATTGTTGTAGCCTATATGTCTTCCAAATAATCAACCTTCAAAGCAAATCATGGGAAAAAGTTTTTGAAAAACAAAAGCAAAACAAGAAACAAACAACAAAACAAGCAAAATTTAATGTGCTAGAAAAATTATTTGATTAAAGTTATGGTCTTAGTTTTTGTCTACCACTTACTACAAGTGTAAACTTTACAAATCATTAAATGTCTATTAACCTAAATTTCTATAAAATCAGGGTAATTACTATATGGCTGGTCTCACGTGGTTGTTACAATTATAGAAGGAATAATTATTTCATTCATTCATTCACTCATTCAATTAAAATATATTGAGTCTACTCTGGTAGAAACCAGGGAAATAAAGAATGAGTCCTGGTTCTTACTCTCAGGGAGCTTACAGTCAACTTTATAGAACGTTATAGGAGCGTTGACGCAGGTCATCCCAAAGTACTCTATACTCGTTAACTCTGCTTGGGAGACTAAGGGGAAGTTTCACAGAGCAAGTGGGCTTTGATCTGCTCTTGAACATGAGGAGGAGTTTACCATATTGGAGAAGTCAGGGAACACCCCATCTGCATGTCCCTGAATTATGGAAGACAGGGTGTGCTCAAGAAACAAGAGGAGGAAATCTAGGAGGAGAGCTAGTGTATGCTTCTAGGGTTGGCTTTGGGGTTGGTAGGTTCTGATGCTGGGAAAGAGGGGAGAAGAGGAGTCGAAAGCATTTGCTAGGTTTTGATGATGGTGCTTGTTAGATTTTAGAATCTTTTTTCCTTTCTTAGAGAAATGTGTTTACAAAAGACAGAAACACAAATGCGCATGACATAATTGAATAGCAGTCAATGATTAATATCTGGAAAAATTATATGGAACAAAAAATTATTTTATTATTTTATTTTTTTAAGTGTATATTCCACTCTTTGGGTCTAGGCAATACCTCATAAAAGGGTCCACATTTTCTACAGGACAATTGTAGTGTCCCTAGAGGAAGGGGAGCTTCATAAAACAACTAGCACCTACAAGAAATCATGTAGACCTACCAGCATTCTCCAAGCCTGTGTTAGCTGCTAGAGATAGAGATATATCAAAGCAATTCATCTGTAGTAATGCTGAAGTCAATACAGAGTTTTATATTTTTCCACGGGGCTATATTTATTTACATTAAAATCACAATGAAAATAGTGGTATATGAATCATACTTTCAAATTATGTTTGAGAAAGGAACCAATGCTTTATTCTCAACATTAAATTTACCTTATTTAAAAAATCAATATACTCTACACAAAAGTAGACAGACCCATTGTTAAACATCAGACATTGAGATAAAAGCATGTTGTTACTGAATAGAAATGTTTTATTTCTTTCCTTTCATATTTCACCAGAATATATTATGAAATAAAAGGAATTGGGGCTATGAGGATGTTTTTCAGCTAAGGTCTATCATTTGCAGTAAATGACTCTGAACAACAAAACAAAGTGATACTTACGTGTTTCTGCCTGAAGAAATTATTATGTTAAAGAAGGATTCTTTTAACAAGATAATATCTTTGCCTTTTCCAAACAAATTACCTAACAAGTATCGTAATTGCTTTCTGTTTTTCTGCTTTGACATGATTGCATCTCTTCAAGATCTCACACCCTATAAGGAGAACACGCCTCATCTCACAATAGACCATAGAGAACAAGAGTGGGAGACAACAGGCACAAATTTGTCTTGTATCATTTAGAGTTTGCTCAGGCTAGCTTCCTTCAAAGGAATCCTAGAAGCAATAGCAAGGAGCCCAAACCTCCTACATTGCTCTAGTTTTGGAATCCAGAACTCATTCTTTTATAAAAGATTACCATGTACAAGGGGCCAATAAGGTTTGATAATCGTAATCACAAAAACAATGTTTCCTTGATTTGAAGGATCCTGCCTTTGTCTCTGCCATGCCCACACTCTAAATAAGAACAGAAATAGAAGAGAAAAAGCTAGGTATTTTGCTACCTCCATGTATTCCATTTACTTGCTCTTTTTCCCCGCTAGCCGTGCGCTCCTTGAGGGAAGACACTGACTTTGTTTTCCTTGTGTTCCCTGCAGTGGATCATAGTGCCTGTTCAGTAAATTTATGAATACATAAAACCCGGTAGCTGAGGTTCGTGGATGGACAAACTGTAGCAACTGGCAAATCCTCCTCTAGATGCCTTAGCAAGAATTTGCTTAGTGAAAAGAACTGTGGTCTTGGAAATCAAATAAAATCGGGTTTAAATTCTTACTCAGACACTCACTGAGCAATTTGACCTCTTTGATCCTTGCTTTTTTATATGTATAAAACGGGAATAATAACCTCCTGGGTCATAGGGTTGCTTTGACGATTGAATGAATGACTGTATGTAAAGTATATATGCTCATGCTTGTCTGGCACATAATAGGCACACAATAAATACTGATCCTCAATATTCCTCCAATATCCTAGAGTTATCTTGTCAAGCTGGAGTACTCAGTTCGTGCCGGGAGGGTCGCAAAGTCACTGGATAAACACAATGATCTTCCTGCTGCAGATAATTTTCTGCACAATATAATTATCTTAATCTGAAACAATTATTCAGGATTCATTTATTCAACAAATGGTTTTGAGCATCTACTATGTAGCAGCAGTGTACAAAAGGGACAAAATAGCAAACAAGATATGGGCCTATAGTCCAGTGCAAAGAAGAAAGAAAGAGAGAGAGGAGAACAAAAGAGGAAGGAAGGGAGGGAGGGAAGAAGGAAGGGAGGGAGGGAGGCAGGGAGGGAGGATCTATTTACAAAGTTACAAACCCTGGTAAGTTCTCTAAAGACAAAAAAAGATGTTGCCGAGATAGAAACCAGTGAGGTGAAAAGCACAATCTCTTTAGCCTGAGTGGTCAGGGAAGACGTTTTAAAGCAGGTAGCTTACAGATTAAATGATGAGAAGGGGGCAGCCATGCAAAGAGTTAGGGAGGGGCATTTGAGGCTGGCAAACAGTAACGTAAAGGTCATTTCAATTCTTAATTTGTGTTTGCAAGGTGCTCTACTTCCCTGACCCCACTGCTACTGGGGAGTGCTTCGGTAGAGGTTTCAGAAGCCTTGCCCCAGAGAAGACCATTTACTCACTCCATCTGTGAGGAATACCAACGGTGGACAGAAAACATTCTCTGTTCCCAATGTGTATTTAAGTTGGCAGCTTCCAAGGGTGATAACTAAGTTCTCTTTTTCACTCTGAACAGCTTCCAAGGGAATAAACTGGTACTGCTCAAATATGGAGACTGTATTTTAACTAGATTTATACAGTTCTTACGCTTTATGGGCACTTGGATTTCAAGATACAGATTCACACAAATTAAAATCAAATAACACTAAAATTCCTTTTGGCACACTTTCATTATTTGTTTCTCTCATATGGGCATATTGCCACAGAATGGTAATTGCTTCTTCTTATATGGCCAACAGGAATCACACTTTTAAAACCTTATGAAATTATTGTAAATTTCACTAAATTGTCACAAATGTGCTGAAAAGCTCTGATTTCACCAAAGAAATCTAGGAGAGAGAAGATTTAAGTTGGTGAGCTTCTAGAACAGGGGTTCTTAACCTTTTTTGTTGCACGGACCCCTTTGCCAGTCAGGTGAAAACCACAGACCCCTTACTAAGTCCACACTATACTGTGTATTATTTAATAAATATATCACACCTGCACCACCATGTCCCCATAAGAATAATGCTTTTTTGAATTTCAATCCAAGCCTTAAGAACCTCTGTTCTAGAAGGAGGGATAATTTTTCTTATTTGCCCTGTATTACTAATGCTTTGCACAGGGTGAGGGACACAGTAGCTGCTCAACAAACATTTGGTGAATTAAACTGAAATTATAATTTCAAATTGGAATTGGTAAGAATCTCTTGGGCTCTGTCATTGTCAAAACAATTAAATTCTAGTGAAATAGAAGAATACATTCACTCCATAGTACATATTTTTGTTCATAATAATTGGATTTGGCCAGAACTTTTAACCCACTTCATACTCAATATTTCCAACTCTTGTAAGAATTCTGTTACTGACAGATCCTTCATATTCTTAATAATGGTACTAACAAAGAGCCATAACACAATGGAGCTGAGAAAGCAGAAAGTAATTACAGTGTTTGCTGGGACGACAGATAATTCTGGCCGTGAAACCTCATCCAAAACTGCTTAGAATAGTTGTCCCTTGTTGCCTTCATGGAATGACAAAGAAAAATTGTGCAGGATAACTTCAGATGTGATTTTTCCCCTGTTGGATTTAAAACTGTTATTTAAACTAAAGAGATATGTATCACAATCTTTAAATGAAATCAACATTGTATGCTAAGAATGACGCATCAGTACAGAATTCACTGTAGTCTGGCTTTGGTCTTTGTGATGGTTAAGTTCATGTGCCATTTGAAGAGATGAAAAAATACAATTAGAAACTGTATATAAAGATAGATTAGGTCAACCATAGTTAACTTGGGTTGACAGCTTTAAAGAATTTGCTCCCCTGCTACTTACCGAATGATTTCTTCCATCACTAGACTGAGGTATTGTATTCCCAAGTGGATGGTTTAAACTTCTTAGAAATAACATGGTTATTTAGTCATGAAAGCAGTAACAACAAGTGGCCTTTAGACCATCTCATCCTGCCTCTGCTTTTCTGCTCTGGTTCTTTGCTCTGGCTCTTTGTCACATCGGGCTCTACTCATTTCCCTCACCAGTGACTGGGCAAATAGGAAAAGGTGAATCAGACAGTTTTAAAACACAAGAGTCATCAGGAGTCACCTTCAAGTGCAAACAGTGAGCTTGGGTCAAGGTCACATCCTCCTTCCCATGTCATGTCTCCCTCACATCTGCCTGTTCTGAGTGGCCTCTTCAGTCTGACTGGCAACATTACACCTCTGCTGAAACACACAGAGAGCAGCTCTAAGACATGCCATCCGGAAGCAATGATGGGGAGCCATGTTAGAAGTCAGGGAGCCAATCTCACATTTACCAACAGTAGGAGGGAATGACCATTACCATTTAAACTGTAAAAATAACTGATTTTGAAAGATGAGGTTTAAAAAAATAAAAAGGGCAATTGTAACTCAAAAACCAAACTTATGGATTGTTTTATATTTATATGGAAATTTGAATCAAGCTTTTAATATTCTCATCTGATTTACATGTGTAGTCAAATTGTTCTCAGGCATCCTTCACCAATATTTTCTGCTTCCAGGGTGCTTTCCATCATTACTGATGTGAAAATTGACTCGACTCTTCTAGTTTCTGCTTGCCTGCTTGCCTATTCAATTTTCTGTCTACCAAAATGAAACACTAAATTGAAAAGTGGTTAAGCAGATAAAAATTCAGTCTCTGGTAGACTAGAAACCCCACTGCATGGTACCTGAAGACTCATGGATAAGATCCCCATCCAATCTGGTGCCATTACACACATCCCAACCACCAAAGCTGAACTTCCTGGCTCACAATTGTTTGTTAGATTTAATTTGTTGGAAAGTACTTTACATTTCTGGCTGGGAGTTGGCTGCAGGTGCTTCCATCTCCCTCGACTGTAGCTTCTATATGATGGTATATGCTTATGATAAGAAGAAAATAGATTGATCACATTCTAGGTATCACATCTCCAGAGGAAACACTTTGTCTAAAAGCTTCACATGCTGCTAATTTGTGTAAATCCCTCATTTGTTCATTTCTGGAGTGAAACATACTTGGCTGAGGGAAATGTGATACAAACTCCTTAAATTTGGATTAGACTTTCAACCAGAGAGAGGAAGCATGGAAGGTTCTGGGTTGGCATAATTTACCACTTGGATACCTTGATATGGTTTAAAAGAGGGCTTGGCTTATCTCCCACTTAGGTGTGGGATTGTTGAGGGCTGTGTGTTGGCAAAGTCCTAAGCACAGGCGTGGACGTGGACAAAACTGTGCGCACTGCCGCGGCAAGCACCTCACACAACAGCAGGTGCAGACTCTGCCTGGTGGCTTACGGTCCAGTTGGTGGGCCCAGCACACTCACGAAAGACACTCTCCTGACAAAGTTCCAGCCAGTCTCTTGGCCACGTGTAAAAGGTCTTCCTTGTCAATCTCCCCAAGAGATGGGAGAACAGCAGATGACTATTCAGAGATCTGGTGCTGAGATTAACTGGAACTGAGTTAGGTTTTAATTAAAGAAGGAAAGGTTTTTGAATAGTGAACTGGTTATCCAACAAATTAAAGAATAAAGACTATAAGAAAATGTAAATGGAGATGGTTACCAGCACAGACAAGGGCAGCATTAGAGTATTAGGTTTGGTGACATTATTTGACAATATCATTTCAAAATGAGGTTTTAAAGATAAAAGCTCAGAGAAAGAAGACTTAACTTTCATATGGAACTTTTCCAGAAACACATTGTGACAGTTAGGCTAATGTGTCAACTCAGCCAGGTAATTGTGCCCAGTTGTTTGGTCAAGCAAGCACTGGGCTAATTGTAATATAACGACATTTATGGGCTTTAGTCATTTTTTGAGTTAACTGCATGGATGGCTGATTACATCTGCAATCAACCTGGGAGATTGCTGTCAGCAATGAGTGACGTTTTATCTAATCAGTTGCATGCCTTAAAAGGGGAACACATTCCAGCATTCAGAGAGAATTTCCCAGCCCGTCTTTGGACAGGCAACATCTCCCGAAACTCATCAAGGACCTTCACTGGACTTTCATTGGAGCCCGTGGTTTGCAGCCTGCCTGCAGAACCTGGTCTTATGAATCCCCATGGTACATGAGAGAATCTTACAAATCTCATACTATTTACAGATATCTCCATTGATTCTGTTTCCCAAAAGAACCCTGACTAATTCACACATAAATTTCAAAATATGAAGAATGCTCATAGTGGAATCACACAGAGGTTTTTGAAGTGGTTTACTTCTGTGGTCACTTCAAAATGTGGTCTACATGAAGTAAGGACAAATGAGCAAAGGAGACTTCAGAACTATGCATCCATGACAACTGTCCAAATAAAGAGGAAAACAATAAGTGCTAACGAGTTGGTAAGACATGGTAATTTGGAGAGTTGTTAGCTGTTATTTTATGCAGTCACTGAAAAAAGAAATTCAACAAATAACCTTTTGATACGCATGGAACATTTCCAAATATAAAAAGCCACACAAATGAAAATCACTCCCTTTCATTTATATCTCATTGTCAAGAGTACTCTAGGGAAACGGATGTGGCTCAAACAACTGGGCTCCCGTCTACCATACAGGAGGTCCAGGGTTCGATTCCTGGGGCCTCCTGGTGAAAGGCGAGCTGGCCCACGTGGAGTGCTGGCCCACGCAGGAGTGCTGGCCCACGTGGAGAGCTGGTGCAGCAAGATGACATAACAAAAAGACACACAGAGGATAGACAACAAGAGACGCAGCAGGCCAGGAAGCTGAGGTGGTGCAAGAGATTGAGTGCCTCTCTCCCACTCTGGAAGATCCCAGGTTGGTTCCCAGTGCCGCTTAAAGAGAAGACAAGCAGGCACAGAAGAGCACACAGGGAGCAGACAGCGAGCACAAAACAACGGTAGGGGTGGGGGTTGGGATAAATAAATAAATAAATAAATATTTTTTAAAAAGAGGACTCTGCTTCTAAGCAGATGTTTCAGTACCAGGTATCATCTTTTATTTAATTCCCACTTAATCTATAGCATATATTTCAAGATAAAGACTGGTTATAAAAAGGAGTTATTTCTGTGTGAAACCACCTTTACAGAATGAGGATTAAATCCACTAGCTTGGCTACAGAGGGACTAGAGAAAAACTAAGTGAACCAAACCAATCCAGCTTTCAAGTTGTATAACATGTTGTGACTTGAAGTTATACTAGGGCCATGTGCTTTCCAGAGATAATTCAGCAAGACTCCTGGCAGGCTCACCTTTGTAATGACCAGACAAGGCTCTTCAAACAACTTCTATGAGTAAGGAGCAAAACATACTTCATCAAGGAGACTTACCTTCTTTCTCTCTACTTTGTTTGTCAGAGAGTATCTGTGGAAAAAAAAAATCAAAACCGTCAATATCAAAATTACACCACTTTTGTCAAGAATGTCATCAAGTTTCAAAAAAAAATTAGATGGTATAGTCAGAATCAAATGGTCTCTGGATATGAAAATAAAATGCCAACCAGGGCATTAGGATTGAATGGTTTTAGGGGCGGCACAAATCATTTAGAATAATAAAAGTAATTAAAATACTCATTCACAGGAGAAGATGTATTTAAGTTTCTTTTTCTCTGACTTAAGCAATGAGTTACATGACACCATGTATCTACCTTGCAATCAAAGAGAAGACGGAAGCCCAGTTTCCATCCACTGCCCACTGCCCTCGTGCCACTAACAAGCCCCTGTTGCTGCACCCAGGCCCTTCCTGGCCTTGTCTCTCAGGAGCATCACTGCTGCTGACCCTCCTCCCTTCTAAATATTCTCCTCCTGGGATCTGGTACTTGTGCACTGCCCCTGTGTCTTTTTTACCTCTCTTGTTCCTTCCCCTTGTCTTGAGGGGCTCCCTTTTTGTGGCTCTCCTTATGCGTTGATTTCGTTTACTTTAGTTTTATTTAGTTTTGTCTGGAATGGGTGCTGGTCTTTCTTCCCTTCTCACTCTGCACCTTGTCCCCAGCTGCACGTTCCATCTGTGTTCTGATATCCTCCAATTTTATATCTCTAGCCAGGTCTCTTCCCTTGAGCTCTAGGCCCATAGAACAAATTGTTTATTGGACTTCTGCATTTGGGTATTGAACAGACAACTGGAACTCCATTGTTCAAAGTGTTACATCATCCACCACCCACACCCACCCACAAGCCCAGGCCTACTGATCCTCTTTCTTGTCCTGGTCCTAGTAAATGCCGTCACCATCTACTTGGTTGCTCAAATCAGAAACCCAAGGATTATCCTTGACTCCTTCCTGCCCTTTGAAGCAAATCCTGGTGACACTCACTCCTGAGTCTTGCTTGAATCCATTTACTGATTTTCATTCTTACTGCCACCTCCTTGGCAACCATCGGGTCTTGCCTAGATAATTATAATAGCTTCCTAACTTCTAGCCTGATTCTAACTGCATTCTCCTCTAATGTATTCTCAATCAAGGTGATCTTCCTAAATTACAATTTGATTGTGTCACTCCCCTTCTTAAAACCCCTCCATGGTTACCCATTACCTTCAGAATAAATACAGGCTGGTGGTTAAGACTGTGTATTTAGCAATCGGGAAGACAATCACCAGCGGCAGCACCACTGGAAAGTTATCAAATTTCCCTAAGCCTCATTTCTTCACCAGTAAAACGTGCTTTGAGGAGCACGATGATTCATGTGATGGGCGCAGCACAATGTGCAGCATAGAACGAGCAGAAAATAAACATTTGTTGATTATTCTGAAGGAGACTCCGAAAAACAGTGGCTTACATTTTACTACCTTTTTCAAAGCATCAGATAAATAATACCGTATGGGAGACAGGGATGAAAGATATAATGTGGCACAGCTTAAGTTTTGTCATTGATGCCACCGTTCTTCCCTGGCCCATTTTTGATTATTTCTCTCTACTTGTTGTGTGCTTCTATTCTATATTCTCTTCATTCTTGTCCAGGGTAAAAGCAGATCCACAAAAAATGTGGTGGTTGACAATGCAAAGACTCATTTTCCCCAGGGATGTTCACATGGTAGAGGGCACCATCTGATGACAAACATCAAGCAACAAACCTCTAATGACAAAACTTGAGGTGAGTCACACAGAGAAGAACGATCTTTCCATAGTTCTTGAATAAGACAATCTAGGTGGCTGCTCACTAATTGAGAGACCCCAACCCAACCAGAATTTAAATGTTTCTGACTTGGTTTAGAAGCAAATTTGCTTCATGACTAGTTGACTTGAAATAATAAGAATAAAATTAGAAAGTAAATGAGTTCTTTTACCTGAACATAATGGAATTAATCATTATATTCTAAATGTAAAAATAATAAGTTTTAATAATCATACAGAGTAGCTAAAACTTAGCAGAATTCTTCATGCTCAGCTGTTTAAAAATCCTCACTTATGAGCTAAGAGCAATTGCTGCAGAGAAATTTCAACCTAAGGGCATAAAAGAAAACAAAACATAATAAATGGGTTTCCTCAACCACAACTTGAGATTAAGTGCAAACAGAGCTCTTTATACCTTAGGAATAGTAGTAAATGATCCTTAACACAGGACCTGAATGCCCGATTACTTGATTCCAAAATAAATCACTGCAACCCAGGTGAAACAGAGATTCCCCACATAAAATAGGAGAATTTGACAAAAGTATGGCCAAGAATTATTTAGTCCTAAATAAAGAGTGCGTCTTTAAAAGGCATACAAAGTTTGAATTTGAGAAATATATAATAAATACATAAACGTGTGTAGAAAATGTGAAAATTTTACTGTAAACTATGATATGAAGTACAAGATGAGAAAAAAAGAAATTAAGTGCCTGAAATTAAATCAACAAAAGTTAATTTTACAGTGTTATTGAAAAATGAAAAATATTCTAAGGTACAAAGATGTTGGAGACATTGGAAAATGAACCCCTCACGCGTAAAACCATTTCAAAGTGGTGGGAAGAGTTAGGAGCAGAGGTACATGGACACTCACTTCTCAGGATGTGGGTGAGGCCAATAATCAGTGTATCATATGCATCGTTTATAACGTGTCAGTCTTAAAACGCTCATAGGTGTGATGGTAAACATAAGCTTCCTATGGACATACAGCAATATTTTAACAAAATAACTTTCATTAAAAATCACTAAATGTACACATTCCATTGAAACTCCTGTGTTCACCCTCCGCCTTCGAAATCCTGTTTGGGGGAGCGGATGTAGCTCAAGTGGTTGAGTGCTTACTTCCCATGTACGAGGTCCCTGATTCAATCCTCAGTACCTCCTAAAAACAAAAAACAACCAACCAACCAAAAACCCCAACTCTCATTGGGGAGTGGATGTAACTCAGTGGTTGAGTGCCTTCTTCCCATGTATGAGGTCCTGGGTTCAACCTCTGGTACCTTTGAAAAAAAAAAAAAAAAAATCTCCTGTTTGGAAATCCACATAATAGGGTGGAAACTCTTTAGACCCCAGAAATGAAACACATTAATAGAATATCCCCAAGATTGAAAATGTGATAGTAAAGAGAAATCCAAAATGTAGCTCATAATGGAACAGCTATTATTTTGCAGATTATTATTGACACTCACTGCATCATCCTGATGTTACCGTCAGCTCTAGAAACATGAAGAAGGCTGTATACTTTGGAGCAGAATGTAGGATGACATCAGTTACTCACTGATGGTAGTTAGATTGGGGGTTATTTCTCTGGTCATTTTATTCAATGGATACTTATTGAGTGCTTACTGGATATTTAGACAAATACATTTTGAGCACTGCACCGGGTGTGTTTCACATTCTTCTTGCTGTCTAAGAGGCTGGGAGCAGGTAACTCATTTGAACTCATGGGTGAGTTATAGGAATTCCCTCTGAAGTCCATTTAAGAGTCACTTGCCATATTTGGTGAAATTCCCCCAGAAGGTGTCCAATGATGTCACCTACTAAAGTCATAGTAATTTTAAATCCATGGTCACACAGGCAGTCTAAAGACAACATCATTTTATGAATTTGTTTTATGACATTGCTGGATTTAAAATGCAATTGCTTAAGAACAAATTTACCAGGGCCATGTATCCTTTGCCCCCCAGATAAATATGCCAGATTAAAATGACAAAACTACACTAGGTAACCATAAACCTATATATATTTATATATATG